>KE751299.1:23352-35133 GCA_000465285.1 Eidolon helvum | reverse complement strand
TCGGATCTGTTCCTCTGTCCTAATTTCTATTCAGACTCACGACAAAGGCGGGAAGAAGACCATGCAGACTGACGAGTGGAGGAATGGCCCGATCGAAGAGCGCCTGGAGTACGCCCTCGTGAAGGTCAGCTGCGTGGGCCCTGCGGGAGTGGGAACTCGGGGGCCGGGGCCCCTCCAGTTGTCTGGTGTTGCTACAGCGGTGCAGTTGGCAGCAGCTGGCAGAGGGGATCTCCTAGACCAACCCCTCCCCCTTCCCCACCCCACCTCAGGCACCCTTGGCCATGTGCAGAGACATTTTGGTTGTCACTTCTGGGGTTGGGAGGTGTACTAAATGCAGGGGCTAGGATGCTGCTCAGCATTCTATGGCGCACGGGACAGGCCCACGTGACAGAGTTATTCAGCCCCACGTCAGCAGTACCGCGCTTGAGAAATGCTCTTCTTCACACAGTTGCTGATGTTCCATTAACAAGCAAGTCCTGACTCTTCTCCAAATAATTGGAATTTTAGGCAAGATAAATAATCTCTTGGATTCAGTGTCCTCCTTTGTGAGTCTGGAGAATTTCAGAGTTCTTTTATTTTTGGCTTGAGAATTTAACTTACAACTTCCTGAGATTCACATGGTCCAGGCTGCAGAATGAGTCTGCCACATCCAGGGACCCTTGAACTGGGGCCTCTGGAGGGCAGGGCTTGATCCCTGAAAGCGGAAGAGTTGCGGAGCTCGGTGGCTTTGACCTTGCCCAGCCCCCAACAGCGCAGTAGGAAGACATGCTGGTTTCCCAGGAGACATTTGTCAATGTTCAGTCTGTTAAACCACTAGCTAAAAAGACTGTTTTATTATAAATTTGCACTTTACTTATCAGCACTTCCTCTGTCACTCATAGCTCACTCTGCTGAGTACTTAGTGTCCATAAGCCCCTAAGCACTTTACATAGGTGTTGCTCTTAATCCTAAACATAATCAGTCACGAGGCAGGTACTGTGTGATATGGTGATTCAGGCTGCTGAGGTTTAATGAATTCCCAGAATTGGTGATGGGAGCCAGGATTTGAACCTAGGCAGTCTGATTCCAAAACCTGTACTCTTTAAGCATTTCCGTGATTCATTCTTTATTAGCCATTTGGACTTCAGCCAGTGTTTTATGTGATTTTGTTTCCCCATTTTTTTTGTAGGGCATTGAAAAATATATTATTGAGGATACTGAGGAAGCCAGGTTAAACCAGGAAAAGTACCCCCGACCTCTGAACATAATCGAAGGGCCCCTGATGAACGGCATGAAAGTTGTTGGTGATCTTTTTGGAGCTGGAAAAATGTTTCTACCTCAGGTTGGCAAAAGATGGGGGGGGAGTTTTCACAAGTGAAAGAAAAAGTTTTTGTCTTTTAATAAATAGTAAGTTTGGGTATATTTCTCAGGTTTTAATTTGACAAGAGCTCAGGGGAGTTAAGAGCTGGTCGTGCTTTCTCTAAGTGTATTTAGGAGTAATGTCTAGAAAAACCCATCTTTAGGGTGATGTGGAAGTTTAGAGGTCATCTGGAAATTTCTTCGCTTCTGATCTTCATGTCCTGATCTGTACTACCTCTTATCCCCAACAGCTGTCTGCTTCCTTCCAAACTGAAATACAACCCAAGATTCATGTAAAGTTAATATTAGTAACGTTTGCTTTGATCAGCCAATATTCACCTGTAAGGATGCATATTTAGAAAAAATCATTACCATTTGAAATAATGATATGCATTAGATGATATATTTCGAGTAAAACCAGAAGTCTCCTTTTGATTTACAGCAGCAGAATCCATCCCCATCAGTTAACAGACACTCGCTGAGCCCTCTGGGTTCGGGGCTGTGAGGCCTACAAAAACCGAAAAGGCCCTGTTCTTTTTTTTTTTTTAATTCTATATTTAATTGTTACTCGTGCATTCCCTTTCATGATATTCATGCTTTTTAAAACAGCTTTATTATTTTATAATTAACACACACTCAGTTGCACCTATCAGAGGACCCGGTTTGATAAGTTTAACGTGACACCTTCACCATCTCACCCTCACTCGGGACGAGGAACATGCAGCTGTCCTGCCTGCTTGGTCTCTTCCAACCTGTGACACTTCCTCAGTCTTTGTTTTTCATGATGCTACTTTTTTTAACTTTTCACTTTTGAGTTAACTTTAGAATTACAGACAAGTTGCAGATGTAATTTAAAGTGTGTGTGTGTGTGTTCCTCACCCAGCTTCCTGCCCCCCACGGTAATGGCCCTGCCTGACTGCAGCACCGTCGTCAGAACCAGGGGACTCACACCGGAGAGAGACCTTGTTCTGATCTCACTCGTGTTGTCACCACTGTTTTCTTTTGTCCCAGGATCCCACATTGCTTTTATCCTGCCTTTTCTAACCATTCCTCTTATGACCTTGACTTTTGATGAGTCCAGTATAATCATTATGTAGATTGCCTCTTTAAGTTGTCTGATGTTTTCTCATTTGGCAAGAATAACAGTGATGCTGTGCCCTTCTCAGTGGGATATGTCAGGAGGCCCATGATGTCACTCTGTCTCTTTACTGTTGGTATGAACTTGGATCGCTTGGTTAATGACGTCTCCTAGGTTTCTCCACTGTAAATTTACTTGTGCGGAGAAACTTTGACACTGTGCAAATAACCCGTTTCTCATCACACTCCTAGCTATGAATTTCGACGTCATTGGTAGATTTCCTAAAAGGTTCTGTTCTTGCTTAAGCATAGACCTTAACTCTAAGTGAATTTCAATGCTGGGGATCAAGGAGAAGGCTGAGAAGGGCTCATGGTGGAGAAGTGATCGGGGGCCTTGAGGGCAGAGAAAAGATAAAGTGCAGAAGTTCAGAGGACAGAAATCGTACCATTTGATTCCTAGCCTTGTTTTCCTTCTACTAAGCCTCGTTCACTGGCTTTCCCCATGAGGAGCTCACTCCTTACCCTGCCCTGTCCAAAGTGGACTGCAGTGTGGCCGACCCGAGTCAAAGCATGCATTCTTAATTTGTGCTAAAATTTTACAAGCAGCCATTAGCAAATATTTAGGTGGTTTGGTCAAGATGTCTGACACCGTGTGTTTTTCCCAGGTCATAAAGTCAGCTCGGGTCATGAAGAAGGCTGTTGGCCACCTTATTCCCTTTATGGAAAAGGAAAGAGAAGAAGCCAAAGTGCTTACTGGCACAGTAGAAGAAGAGGCAAGTCATTTGTACAGGCTCGTCCCTGCAAGGAGCTGGCCTTGAAGACTTACGGGGGTGCGGGAGGGACCTAGGGCTTGGCCGTGTTTGCTGCCAAAGGTGAAATAGAGAAATGCTCTCTTTCGCCAGGTATCAGAATACCTGTGGATTTATGACATTTTTAATTCGAACATAAATTTTTAAACAAAACCCATGATTTCAAGACAAAAGCACTTTATTCACCCGTTGCCCATTACAGAGCTCCTACTATGTGCCAGTTACTGTGCGAGACACCGTAGTGGCAAAGGCCTGTCCCTACCCTTGAGGTAATTGAGCAGTGTTTGGTTTTGGAAAACCTGGTAACTGAATCCTGTCTACACCAGCAGTGCCCTGGCACCGCTTCTGGCTCAGTCCCTTCCTCGTCGGCCGCAGCACCGCAGTAAACACGTTCAGCCCTGTGAAGCTCAGTCCGCTTCAGCCCCGAGGACCCTGAACTCTCAGATTGATCTGAGTTCGGAATGGCGCATAGTGTTTATAAATGTCCCACTTGCCTCGCATGCCCTCCCCGCTTTTCCTGAGGGAGGGGATGCCGAGGGTGCCTAGAACAGCGGTGTTGAGGAAACAAGACGAGCAAATGCCGTCTGTGTGGGGCCCGCACAGTAACCCCTCAGACAGTTTAGGGTTACTGCTGTAGCCTTCAGCTGTGGAGCTGGTTCATGTTTGAACCTGCGCTGCTTCGAGGTGCTGGAACCCGCAGTCCAGGTCGAAGCTCCCTGAGCCGGCCGACCGACTGGGCGGGCGGGCCGCCTTTGACGCGCTCGGGCCTACAGCTTCCTGCTCGCGGAGCGCATGGCGTGGGCTCCGGGGCTGTCTTTGAGGTCATCCTAGTTGTATTACATCGCTTTCTCTGGTGACACCGCCCTGACTCTAGAGAACTAGGTGATCCGCTTCCAAATGACCACAGCGGTGCTTAGCGGCTCGGCTTACTCCGCAGGACCCGTACCAAGGCACCATCGTGCTGGCCACCGTCAAAGGCGACGTGCACGACATAGGCAAGAACATCGTTGGGGTAGTCCTCGGCTGCAACAACTTCCGGTGAGTTAGGGCCGCCGCCTTCACTGCTTTCTTGTTTCAGAGTAAAGGCACTAACGGGGTGTTTACTGGTGGGAGAGGCAGGACAGGGCAGTGGATGTTACAGGCTATTTTAAATTTCTTTTTTCTACTGTGTTTTTGAATTTTTTGCATTGAACACAGTTTTTCAAATGATGTAAGTTAGTAAGTATTTAATCTGTTGTATGTTCAGTAAGGACAAAAAGAATAGTAAAAACAATTCAAGCGGGGTCCAAACAACTAAGAACCTTCCAGAGAATTGACCTCAGACCAGCAACTCTAACCAGAACACTGGGCTCCTAACCCGTGGCCAGTGGCTTGGACCATATTTCTTTTCCTCTAAACAGACAGCCATATTTCAGAGCCAAGATCTTGTAAGACTCTGGCTAAATGCACTTTTATAGGAAGGCTTTGACCGTATAATTCTCTTCCTTTGCTTAGAACAGGACCACGCATGCCTCTTGGTAATGATGGAGCTAGATTTTGGAATGTTGTGTACAAGTAAAATCCCTTTCTGATGCATCTCATTAAAGTGAATAAATATTCAGCACAATTTCCTTGTGAGAGCTGATGACCTTTAGTAAATGTATATTTTGCTCCAATTTCAACATATTCATTATGGTCGAAAGCCTAATGTAACTAATGCCTTCTCTGGTTTGTGTCCAACCAACAGCCCTTTTAAGTCACGGACTTCTTTCCAACGTGCAGTCTTCTTTGTAGAGAGGAGAGACTTGCTGTAGTTACAGCTGTGCCCCCTCAGTTCTCTGCTGTCACGTAACAATTACCCTTTCAGCGCCCTCTCTGCTCTCCACATGTCCATCTATCTGTGCATTCAGGGTGGATAAACACCCCTGGGCACCACTCAGGAAAGCTGAGATGGGCAAGCTGTGTCCGGATGGCACCTTCTCCCCCGACTGCCTTCACTTCTGTTTGTCTGCTTCCTCACCATCGAAAGACAGACAGCATTCTCTCCTGGTCTTGGAGATGAGGACTCTTGTTCTTAGAATGTACTTATTATTTTTAAAAAAGATAAACATAATGGAGATACAGTAGAGGTTGCTGTAATGAGTTTTTTACCTATGGAATAAGTTTTTGGATAAAGTGTTTCCTTCCTAAAACCTGAGACATTTCTGCCTTTGTATCACCTTTTCAGACCTGATGCTGTTGGTTTCTATTTGCTTTCTTTATTAGTGACAGTTCAGTTCAGCTAATAAAAATCAACGTTTATGGATCATCTGCTACGTACTGTGCATTGTACTAGAGACACCAGAATGACTGAGTTGACTTTTCTCTGTTCAAGCTCTTTACTGTTTATCAGGCTAAATAGTCAGGTGCGTATTCAACTGTGATAATGGGACAAAAATTGTTGAAAAGAGTGACTCGGAGGTCAACTTCTTAAATATTCTTGAGATATCATTGTCATGTGTTTATCGTTTTTTATTTTGAAAAATGAATAAGTAGCTGAGAGAATCATGCTAGGAATGTTTTTCTGACAGTATTTTAAGAGGCCGAGCAAAGCTGTGGCATTTCTCCAGGGCGCTGCTGGAGCCAGAGCCTAGTGTCGGCATCGCCAAAGCCCGCCCATCAGCCCGGGGCTTTCTGCCGCACGCCGCTTCCTGTCTTGTTCACTCAAGGGCTGCTTATCCTTGCTCGTCAGTCTAACTGGAGAAACATCTTGTGATGAAACTTTAATTATTTCATTTACAAAAACATAAGTGGACGTGCAAACTTTTGGGTCTTGTGTCTCATAACACATGGACTCTTGGCATTGTTAAGTTTGGTTTTGTGGTGTCGGCTAACAGCCACAGCGATGTGCCTTATGTAGTTAACTGTACTTCTGCTGAGCATCGCTATTCTAGGCTGGGTACTCGGGTGAGTCACCCAACTAATGAGTGAGTCCAGCCAACCATCCAGTACCAAGTCCTGATGCACCCTTCTTGTTCCTGGTTCTTTATCGTTGATGCAGTAAACCTCATGAAGTGATAGGAATTTTTTGTGTGTGGGGGGGGGCGGGTAGTGGGGGGAGGAGAGAGAACTAAAAGCAATAGTGCTGTCTAGACAAAAAAACAATTTTTATGGGGATGATGCAACAGACTCTATGATGCTCTTAATCTAAAAAAATATAAAGCCCTTTCTAAGTAAGAGGCAACAAGCATTTACTGAGATCAACAGGAAGAGCTATTTGGGAACCATTAATTCAGGCAGAAGCCCAGAGAATGTTCCAATGAGGAGACAAAGGCAGTGGGTGTTTAGGAGAAAGGGGAGGAACAGTTACATGAATGGAAGGGAGGCATTTCTGTTGGTGCAGATAACACACGGATGCTAGTTCTAAACGGTGTTTTCAGTTTTTAGTCCAGTCATCATAATATCTGCTTTTTCAGTTATCCTTGCAAAGTTCTTCGGGGCACATGGTTGCTTAGGCCCAGCCCAAAGATTATTTTGCCCTGTTTTAACATTCCGGAGATTTGAGGCATAAGCCATACAAGGCAGTCCCTGTGGGATGGCAGCTCCAGATCCATGTTAAAGTGGCTCCGTCTACATTATTGTTTACGATGCAATAGGATTTGTGAACTAGAGAGTTTGAGTGGATCTGAGGATGTATCCGTCACGAGTCTGCAAATGCTAACATTTGTTTACCCTTCACAATTTGTATAGTGCTTTTATAGAATTGATTTTTCTTTTTTTTGTCTTCCTGATTTTTTATTTTCCTTTTATTTTGTTTGTTTTTTTTCCTTTCTTTTTATGGTTTTGATCCTGTTCTGTCTGCTTCAATTATTGTATTTCTCATTTTACAGATGAGAAAGCTGAGGCTTAGAGAAGTTAAGTAATTTATTCACGGTCACACAGCAAGTGGCATGATGCAATCAGAGCTTCTGAGTCCAAAAGCTGAGACTGTCTATGTCTGTTCACCTTCCAATATTTATTCCAGTTGTAAAATTAAACAACTTTGACTATAAGGTTTAATATTAATATTCTAGTGAAATTTCTTTTAATAATTTAGACTGTTTTAAAATATTTTTGATGAGATAGTTGATTACATGAAAGTAGATTTTTAGATTTACTCTTTAAAACATCGATTTTTCCCATTTAACAGGTAATGCACACTGTTAAATTATGTAAGAAAAAATAGGATATGTTAACAAATATTTTAAAATTAGATGTCAAAATCTATGGATCTGGTGAAATTATAATGAGGCATATTTATATTCTAACCAAGGGTTCTTAATATAATTGTCTAGTATGAGTAAAAAAATAAGCAGTATGTGGCTAAGCATGAAGTTCTTCGGAACCAGATCCTGTTACAGTGTTCAACTGAGTGAGGAAAATGACGAAATCCAGGCCGCCCTGGCCCCGCCTCTGCCCCGCACCTCACACGCTCATAGGCTTTCAGCTTGGTGTGCATGTGTGTGTACACGCACATGTATATAGTGTCATGTATTATACATATAGTTTTCCAGTGTTATTGATATAATTGACACATAAACATAACATTGGGCAAGTTTAAGGTGGTGGTGATTAGATACACACATGTTGCACCATAGTTACCTTGGTAACGTTCACTAACACCTCATGTCACACAATTACCAGTTCTTGTTGCGGTGAGAACATTTCATAGACTTTCAGCTACATGATAAAGCATCGTTAGGTCTAGCGGCAGTGCTGTGCGCCGCATCTCCAGAGCCGAGTCATCTGACTGGAGGTGTGTGCCCTTGACCAACACCTCGTGTCCTCTGCCCCCAGCCCCTGCTAACCGCCATTCCTCCTGGAAAGCAAAAGGAACTGTGTTACGGTATTCGTTTTCTAAATTGTGTGCATTCTTAAATAGCATTGGATGCCTTCGCTAAGGTATTTAGTGCAGCTTACATTTTTTTCTGAATTAGAAGCCTGAATTAAATGCTTGTGTTTATAGCTGTTATAAGCACTTTAGAAAGGTGATTATAAAATCAATATTTTTTTCATAATATTCCTTTTATTCTCTCATGTGGCAAAACATAAGAATGTAAGAAAAGGCCTGTGGACATGGGTATAGCTCAAAGTGGAGGACGGGGTGCAGGGGAGTCGGGGGAGGTGGAGATGCTGTGGGGGAGGCAGGGAGCTGCAGCGGGTGAGAGGGGGAAGGCATGGCGGGCCGAGTGGTGGCGGCACAGAGGGCAGGGGAGGGTGTGACCCACTCCCTCCTCTCTGGGCTTCGGACGCTTTCCTCAGCCAGAGTCCCCAGGGCCGGCTGCTCTGTGGTGCTGGTCTCTGTCTGGATCACCGTCTTTTCCCCTTCATCTAGCTGATACCCTTATTTTTTCAAAATTCGCCTCAGGTATCACTCTTTTGGGACACTTCTAATTGCCATCCTGTTTAGATGGCCTCTCACAACGTACCGTAAATGCCTCCATGGTAGCACTTGTCACACTGCTTTCTGATTCAGAACTTGCCAACAGTTTCTCCACTCAGATCTGAGAAACTGACCTCCTTCTTCCTTGGGGTGGAGCTGGGGCAGCCTCAGCCCAGGCTGGTGGCGGCGAGCAGCCTCCTGCCAGGACCCCAGTGCCATTGTCTATGCATAGAAACAGGTGGGAAATGTTCCTCCCATCAGGGACGGACATGACCGTCCCCAAGGCCTGGGGGTTGGAAGTCGCGGTTCTCAGGCCTCTTCTACCTCACTGGCCCCTCATTGTCTCTCTTGCTGACTTCTGTGACCGCTGCACAGGAGTGTCCAGGGCTCGGCCCTTGGACTCTCTTCTGTCCTCACTGCCCAGGTTAGTGCTTCTCGGACTGTATTGTGCCTGTCGATCCCCTGGGGATCTTGTCAGATGTCAGATGTGATTAAAGTGGGTCTGCACCTGAGGTTCTGCGTTTCTCCTGAGCTCCCGGGTGATGTCGGGGCTGCTGGCCCAGGGAGGACCATTAGGGTCGCGAGGCCTCGGCGGACTTGTGTCATCTCATCCCGCCGCCTCCTGACTTTAACACCATGTCATGTGCTGACAGGGCCCGACTTGCGTCTCCGGCACGCATCCCGGACCTGAATTCCAGACTCAGCTGTGTGGTCGACTACCCGAGAGCTCCGTTTGGGTAGCTACAGGAATCTCAGACCTAGTATTTTGAAAATCGAACTGATCGTCACCATTAAGGTGCCCTCGCCGCCTCGTCTCCACCTCTGTCCTGTCTCCTGACTCCTCCTCAAAAGCAGCAGGCGCTCGAGACGCCCGGCAGACGCACCACTTCACGCGAGAGACAGGAGTGGGAGCCGGAGGGTTCCTGCCACCAGACTGACAACTTTAATTGAATTTTAACCCTTTTCCCATTTAGAAAAAGAAGTCAGACTTGCTGCCAGCATTCATTTGACACCATGTGTAGGAATGCTGCATTTTCTAGGATTTGACATTTTCAGTGATTGAGAATTACTGTATTTTGTAAATGGAAATACCACTACTAAAAACAGAATGCTATAAATAGAATGATGTCATTTGTTTCCAAAGACTATCGATAGACTAGAGCGACGCAAAAATAACAATAAAAGCGAGGTATTTCGTGGCCGGCTTTGGGGCGAGGTCAGGACTGAGATCCACGAGTCATCTCGGGGTAAATGCTGCAGCCGCCAGCACCTCCGGCTACTGTTCTCAGGGCAAATGGGTTAAAAATATATACACTGCTGAAAACAGCCAACTTGGAAATGTATGCCTTTTCGTCTTGATTTAAAAGCAATATGTTGCTTAGTTTTATATACAGTAATCTATCCTTTGTCATAATTTAAGATAAGATTCAGTTACCAGACTTTTTTCAACATGCTAAGAAAGTGGCATCATCGCAGTCTTCTGACCCGCAGAGCTGCGTTATTACGTCGGCAGCTTTCAGTGCTGACCAGCTGATGTGGTTTGAACCCGTCTTGCTTTTTGCTGGATCCCGTATGTTGCTAGTTTATTTTAAATGTATAAGGAATGTGGGACCAAGCTAGGAATCAGCAGTATAAAGGGCATACAGGGGAAGCCAGGCGCCCTCCTGCACCCACTGTTACCAGCTGACATTGTCAGGAAGAAGTTGTTAGGCATTGATTTTTTTATTTAACAGTATTTTGCCTATTTAATTTTAAGAAGGTCGACATTATGAAATAAGTGAAAACGCATGCTGTAATTTTTAAAACATCTTTTAAACAAATGCTCATGATAAAATTCAGTTGTGGAAATGACTAGCCTTCTGGGTACTTGCTCCAGAGCCAGACGGAGGAGCAGCACCGAGAGCGTGCTGCGGAGCAAGGAATTGCTATTTCCTCTGAGTTCCAGATGGCGCCCTCCTCTGCACTGGAGCTCCTCGGGCATTCTTCTGCCCTCTCGGAGCTCACTCCGCTCTCTGCCGCTGCCCGCCCTGCCTGGCAGGTGTGCCCGCCCACCAGCTGTTCCTTTGAGTCTTCACCCCGTCTGTCAGTGAACTGCTCCCTGATTCAGCCTCCCTCGACTTAAATAACCAGATCTGCTATCGTCAGCTTCCTGTGGGCAGGACCTGACTTCTTATTTATTATCCTTCTCTTGGGCTTCCATGCAGTTTAGACAGTTTAGTAGATATTTACTGAGTGAACTTCCCCAGCATTTTTATTAGGCTAAATGGCTAAGAGAATGGGTCTTAGTGTCAGATCCTGATTCACATCTTAACTCTGCTACCAGCGAGTTGTGTGACTGGTCAAGTTGCTGAACTTCTCTGGGTCTAAGCTCCTCTGGACCCTTGTTCATTAGAAGGGGTCCATAGCAGCGCCTCCATCACTGAGTTGCCATGAGGGTTAAATGAGGTCGCTTATGCAGAATCTTAGCATGGTAGAAACAACCCAAGTGTCCGCTGACAGATGGAAGAATAGATAAAATATGGTATGTTCCCTGTGCTGAGTGAAGTAAGCCAGATGCAAAAGGACAAATAATGTATGATTCTACTCATGAACAGCTAGAGTAGACAATTCACAGAGACAGAACACAGAATAGAGGTTATAGGGGCTGGGGGAGGGGCACTGGGCGGTTTTGCTGAGTGATTACACAGTTTCTATTTGGGCATTGGAAGAGTTTTGAAAGTAGTGGTGCTGACGGTTCTCCAACACTGTGTCTGATCGTAACGAGTGCCACTGAATTGTATACCTAAAAATAGTTAAAAGGGCAAATTATATATTTTACCAGAGCTTTGAAAAATAATAATGCGACGTACCAAAAACTATTGAATTATGTTCTTTAAATGGGTGAATTTCATGCTGTGTGAATTATGTATCAGTGAGCTGCTTAGCAGCACGTGGCCTGGTGCCCGGCGTGGCTGCGTGTCCAGCGCGTGGCAGCTGTGCTTGTGGCGCTGGGTGTTCAACGCGTGCGGCACTGTGGCTCCCGCTGGCACCATCCCGTGCGTGGCCTGGTGCCCGGCGTGGCTGCGTGTCCCATGCGTGGCCTGGTGCCCGGTGTGGCTGCATGTCCTGTGCGTGGCTGCGTGTCCCGTGCGTGGCCTGGTGCCTGGTGTGGCTGTGTGTCCTGTGCGTGGCCTGGTG
>KE751299.1:5914-23206 GCA_000465285.1 Eidolon helvum | reverse complement strand
GGCGTGGTTCTCGTTCTGTGTGAATTTCCTATGAGTGGCTGCGTGTCCCGTACGTGGCCTGGTGCCCGGCGTGGCTGCGTGTCCAGCGCGTGGCAGCTGTGCTTGTGGCGCTGGGTGTTCAACGCGTGCGGCACTGTGGCTCCCGCTGGCACCAGAGCAGCGTCTGACGGCTAAATACAAATGCTCATTTCTGCTTCGTCTCTAACGAGTGCTCATTAATTTTCTCACTTTTCCTTCCTGTACCTCAGAGTTATCGACTTAGGGGTCATGACGCCCTGCGACAAGATACTGAAGGCGGCTATCGACCACAAAGCAGGTACTGTGTGACTCTACTGGGCATCCCCCACGTCTGTCTGACAGGGGCCAGTTCGCCCCAGGCGGGGAGGGACTGCTGGGGCATTCAGATGACCGGGCGCCAGCTCCTCCATGGGGGTCACTTTCAGGGCCAGTTATAGTGGGGACTGAAGAGGTGAGCAGAGAACCCTGAAACTCCTTCATCACTCTGCAGACTGGGGATCGCACAGGCTCCCTACGGGAAAGGGTGTTGTGTTAAGTTTTTTCTCTGTGTAGTTCTTTTTATTTTTCTTTGGACACCGTGACATGTTATAATCTGGGAAATCATAAATTAATAATATATTCTATTTCATGGCTTCCCAGGTCTTTGGCAAGGTACAAATGATCTTTATTACTAAAAGCAAACAATAAATTGAAACCCCAAAGGTGATGTCTTAGAATTAGAATTTGGGAATTCATAGTAGGTTTTGTGGTCTTTATTACAAACTTTTTAAAATGAGTTTTCATACTTTTACTCCTTTTCTCTCATCCTCCTTTTCACTGTCCTTTTTTTTCTTTTTTTGAATAATAGATATAATTGGCCTGTCAGGGCTCATCACTCCTTCCCTGGATGAAATGATATTTGTTGCCAAGGAAATGGAGAGATTAGCGATGAGGATCCCGTTGTTGATTGGAGGGGCCACCACTTCGCGGTGAGTCCTGCCCTTGAGTTGTGTCTTCCCCTCACAGTGTCTGAAATGCCAGTGTTTGAAGACAGCGGTAAGACCTGCGTCGTTTTTCCTTGTGTTTGTTAGTACAATGGCTCCTTATACATAAACGCTTGCACTCTCTGCTCTTCACTTGGACAAGAGCCAGAACACTTCTGCAGCGTACTGTGGGAGCTGCCTTCGTGGTCCCCACCCTTCACCTTTCTTTGGATTCCTTTGGCTTGTAATAATGGTCCTCTCACTTCCTATTCAGTTCCTGAGATTTCTAATAAACACTTAATTCCTCTCGAAATCAAACTAAGCGGAGAAGCTTTTCTGACACAAAGACACGGCTTGAACTGTAGGCCACTCTCTACCTTGAAGCAGGTGTCTGATTGAATAATTACAGGTTCCTTGATGAAACTTACATTGTAATAGCTGAAACAGAAAGCCAGCCTCGTGACTGAATCAAAGCATTGCCTTGGGAAGTTGTTTTTGAAAGGGGGAACCTTTGGATTAAGCAGCTTAAAGAGGAGAAAGTTCACATTTGATCGTATTACCATTATTCATTTTGTCAGATTTTTCCAGAGGTCATGATCATAATGATTTTTGGTGAGAATTATGCTAATCGTGTGTATTAGACTTCTCATGACACATTCCTTAGGAAGCAATGGACAGAAAGGGGCACTGGAATAAATCATAAATTCCTAGCTGGGCAGGTCCCGCCCCAGGCCTTTAACTTCTTCAGTGAAAGGTTTTGAAGCCAGCACCGCCTACTGTCCTTCTGCACCTAGGCCAACACACCTTTGACATGCCACTGGTAACACCCCTCAAGGGCGTAACCACCCTCAAGAGAGCAGTAATCTTAACTATCCCGAAAACCAACTCCTGCCT
This sequence comes from Eidolon helvum, assembly GCA_000465285.1. Taxonomy (NCBI): domain Eukaryota; kingdom Metazoa; phylum Chordata; class Mammalia; order Chiroptera; family Pteropodidae; genus Eidolon; species Eidolon helvum. Next base: position 21,332 of record KE751299.1, on the reverse strand, counting down.
GGATTTCTTCCATCTTCATGTAACTTTCCTATGTTCCCTCCTTCATTCCAAAGGCATAAGAGAAACTGCAAAACTGTCATTCTTCAGAGTGTTTGAGATCTTGCTTCCTGACAATTGTCATCAGTTTTGGCTCTTATAAAAATTCTCTGCAGGTTTGAGCATTCTTACATCAACAGCACGTACATTCGCTTTGCCAGGGAGTAACGCCCAGCTGGAGCATGCAACTTGACAGTCCCACAAAGCCTTCAGTTCATTTTTCTGATACAAAAAACACACTGGAGGTCTGGTCAGAGCTACTCCACACTAGAAATAACGGTATGTTGAGCCATTTGCATTAGTTGGTGTTCTCTAGGGAAATAGTAAGATGCACGCACGCGTGCGCGCACACACACACACACACACACACACACAGAAGAGGGGAGAGAGGCAGGGAGGTTGACTGATTGATTGATTTTAAGGAATTGGCTCATGTGCTTATGGGGGCTGACAAGTCTGAAATCCTGGAGAATTAGGTGGCTGGAGACCAGGCAGGAGTTGGTACGTCAGTCTTGGGTCCAGAGGCTTCTGGAGGCAGAAGTCCTTCCTTGGGGACCTCAGTCTTTCCTCTCGCGGCCTCTAACTGATCGGGTGAGGCCCACCACATTGTGGAGGGTTCACTCAAAGTCTGCTGATTCAGTGTTAATCACATCTAAAATAAACCTTCACAGCATCATCTAGATTGGTATTTGACCAAAATCTGGGTCCCATGACTTAGCCCGAGTAGCCACAGTGTTCTATGTCGTTTATCCACTAATTGCTTTTCATGCTTGAGGACTCAGCACTGTGGCTATTGATCACATTCGGAAGTGCGGTCTCTTTTTCCACGAAGGACACGTGGCAGATTGATCTCCACATGACCATGCATTAGCAACTGGGGTTTCAGTGAGCAGGGACGTGGGTAACTGATGATTTGGATGTGAGTTGTCATTAGCTTAGTAAAGAGAATGGTAAGAGAATCTATGGACTGTCAGAATGAAATACCTTTTAAAGTCACAATTCTAAAATAGAATAAATAAATATTTAAATAAGCAGATGTAATGAAATGCATTATGAGTTCTGTAAATGTGATGGGTTTCAAAATAGGAATCATTTTATATGGTAGGACACTACATTCAGAAGTTCAAGATCAGGAAACCACTTTTTGCTACTTATGCGACATGGAACATTTCCAAATAGTCTATTATATTTCTTACCAAGTGAGAGTCACCAGATTAATGAGGTTTTTGAAAAAACACAAGCAACATAACTAGCCTCCCAAGGTACATCATTGGCAAAATTAGCCATAAATGACTCTTAACAATTATAACCTGGTATATCAGGTTAGAATTAATCATATTGGAAATCTCCCTCGTTCTCTTCCTGCTATCACAAATGTCTGTTCTTTTTTTTTTTTTTAAATAATTTTTAATTCATTAATTACACTTGGCATGTGATATGTTTCAGGCTACAGCATAGTGATTAGATATTCATGTAACTTACAAAGTGATCACCCTGGAAATTGAGTACCCATCTGATGCCACACATAGTTATTGCAATATTGCTTATTACATTTCTTATGCTACATTTTCCATCTGTATGACTATTTCATAACTATTAAGTTTGTACTTCTTAATCCCTTCACCCACACGCCAACCTTCCTCCCATCTGACAACCATCAAATATCCTCTATGAGTTTGTTTCTGTTTTGTTTGTTTATTTCGTTCTTTAGATTTCACATGTAAGTGAAATTATATGGCATTTTTTTCTGACTTATTCTACTTAACACAATACTCTCTGCGTCCGTCCGTATTGTAGCAGATGGCAAGATTTTGTCCATTTTTATGGCTGAGTAAAATTCCATTGTATATATTGTACCACCACCTCTTCTTTATTCATCCATTGATCCCCACCCAGGTAGCCTCCATATCTTGGCTACTGTAAATAATGCTGCAATGAACCTATGAATTCACTTGTCCCTTCAGTTTAGTGTTTTATGTTTTTTCAGATAAATACCCAGATGTGGGATTTTTGGGTCCTTCTTTGTCCCTTGTTATAGCCTTCGTTTTAAAGTCTGTTTTGTCTAGTATAAGTATTGCTACCCCAGTCTTTTTTGTTTTTTTGTTAACATTTTCATGAAATATCTTTTTTCTTCCCCTTACTTTAGTGTTTTTGTGTGACTTTTGACCTGAAGTCTCTTGTAGGCAGTATATGTAAGGGTCTTGTTTTCATGTACATTCAGTCACGCTATGTCTTTTGATTGGAGCCCCCCCCCCCCCTACATTTAAAGTAATTGTTGATGACTTTAATTGTATAGGTATTAATGTTTTATTATTCATATTTTTTATCTTTTCTTTTTCTTCTTTAAGAAGTCCCTTTAACATTTCTTTTAATACTGGTTTGGTGGTGACAAACTCCTTCAGCATTTTCTTATCTGGAAAACTCTTTATCTATCCTTTGATTCTAAATGAGAGCTTTGCTAGGTAGTGTAGTCTTAGTTGTAGGTCCTTGCTTTTCATCACTAAATATTTCGTGCCAATCCCTTCTGGCCTGCAGAGTTTCCCTTGAGAAATTGGCTGACAGTTTTATGGGAGTTTCCTTTTAGGTAACTAATGCTTTTTTCTTGCTACTTTTAAGATTCTCTTTGTCTTTAACCTTTGGCATTTTAATTATGATTTGTCTTGGTGTAGGTCTCTTTGGGTTCATCTTGTTTGGGACTCTCTGCACTTCCTGAGTTTGTATGTATGTCTGTTTCCTTTACCAGGTTAGGGAAATCTTCCATCATTATTTCTTCAAATAGGTTTTTAATTCCTTCTTTGTCTCTTCTCCTTCTGGTACCCCTCTGATGCAAATGTTGGTACACTTGATGTTGTTCCAGAGGCCCCTTAAACTATCTTCATTTTTTTGGATTCTTTTTTTGTTGTTGCTGTTCTGATTAGGTGTTTTCTGCTACCTTATCTTCTAAATTGCTTATTCGATCCTCTGCTTCTTCTGAACTACTGTTGATTCCTCCCAAGATATTCTTCATTTCAGTTATTGTATTCTTCATTTGTCACTGGTTCTTTATGTTTTCTATCTCTTTGTGAAAGTTCTCACTGAGGTCATCTACTTTTCCCTTAAGTTCGTTGAGCATCCTTATAACCCGTGTTTTAAACTCTGCATCTGTTGAATTGCTTATCTTCATTTTGTTTAGTTCTTTTTCTGGAAGTTCGTTCTGTCTTTCATTTGAGACATGTTTCTTTGTCTTCTCATTTTGGCTACCTCCCTGTTTTTGTTTCTATGTATTAGGTAGGGCTGCTCTTTCTCCTGGTCTTAGTCGAGTGGACTTATAGAGTAGGTGTCCTGTGGGGCCCAGTGATGCAGACTCTCTTGTCACCTGACCTGGGTGCTCCAGGCGTGTCCCTTTTATGGGTTTATGTGCCTTCCTGCTGTAGCTGAGCCTTGATTGCTATTTGCACATCGGTGGGAGGGATTGACCCTTGGGCTGGTTGGTTGTAAGGGCTGGCTGCGACTACGGTAGAGGAGCTGTCATGCAGGGGCCGACCCCATGGAGCAGGATTTGCTTCACAGTGCTCCGATGTGTGCCCAGTCTGCTCTTTGCATGTGTCATCTTCGGATGTGACCCTAGGATGTGCTCAGACCGAAGCTGGCTACTAGGTGTGCTAGCCCTAGGACCTCCTGGTAGGGGCCCCTCTACAGGCCAAGTTCAGTCACAGCCTGTGCCATGCCTGAGGCCATCTGGCCTGAGACACTAAGCAAGCCATAGTTTTTGGCCACCCGCGCTGGGGTTAGATGTACCTCAAAAGGCCAAGCCGTAAATTGAGGCCGGCCAACACTAGTGCCAGGCTTGGGGCTGCTCAGCAAGAGGTATGGGGCACACTGAGGCCAGATGCTACTTTTTAGGTTTTATGGACCTTTGAGGGATTTTGGGAAAGTCTGCAGCAAGAGCCGAGACAGGCCGTTTGTATGGAAAGGCCACTGGAAGTGTCTTGAGTGGGCCCGAAAGTTGGGTGGGGCGGGGTCTCAGGGAATCACCAGGGCGAGCTGACCTGTGTTAGGTTGGTTGTCCATGTCTGCACGTGGGGAGGTGGTAGGGCCCAACAAAGGAACAGTGCCCTCTCGCAGGTTTCTGAGAGGAAGCTGCCCTTCTAGCCCTCGCCCTGGGGCCAGACAACTCAGTTCCTCCCCGTGTGTCCCTGGTACCTTTCAAGCTGCTGCCCCAGCGCAGGCGCTTGGAGCAAGTGAATCCATCAGTGGCAAATCTGCGCATGGGCCCTTTAAGAGGAATGCTCAGCCCTCCTGCGGTCCTTCGTCTCACTTAGTCACAATCTTCTCTGGTTCTCACAGCCAGAAATTATGAGGACTTCTCTTCCTGGCTCTGGAACCCTGGGCTGGGTTTTCAGGGGGGACCTCTACAGCTGAGATATTTCCCCCAATTCTCAAGTGCTACGTGCAGGTATGGAACCAGCCTGATCCATGTCTCTGCCCTTCCTCTCAGTCTCAAGGTGGCCTCGTCTGTGTCCTGAGTTGTAGGACTTCTGTTCATCTAGACTTAGGATGACTCCCAATGATGGCTGTTCTGTAGTTGTAATTTTGATGTGGTACAAATGTCTGTTATTACCATCTGGGAATCGCAACTGTGCTATCCAAAGGCGGGCAGCTGGGTGCCAGGTCCCCTGGGGTCTTCCAGCTCTCCGGTGCTTTGTTCCCCCATGAGCTCTGTCCTTCCTGGGTCTGTTCTCTTCTGTGCCAGTTGTAGTTTCAGGAAAATTACTTGGAAAATAAAAGCCAGTAGCGTTGCTTCCAGGTGAGCATCCGCCTCTCTGTCATGGTGCTCGAGCAGCCGCGGGGAGACAGACTCTCCAGCAACCTCCGAGAACTTTTGTGTGAATTCCCCATTCCGGCTCCGTTAGGAATAGTGACAGGGGGTATCTCAGACTTGCAGCCTTGCTTCACCAAGCACTCTCAATTAAGTGAGCACTTTCACCGAAGTATAACAATCATACAGAAAAGCGCACAAGTCATAGATACACAACTTGATAAATTTTTACAAAAGTGAACCCACCCCTGTAACCACACCCAGATCAAGAAATAGAACATCAATGGCACTAGCAACCTCACTGGGTTCCTTTCCAACAACATGGACCACTGTTCTGTCTGCTGTCACCTCGGCCGCTTTTGTCTGCGCTTCAGCTTTGTGTCAGTGGGATCCTGTTGCAGACTTTCTTCTGTGTCTGCTTATTTTGCTCAACATTATGTCTGAGGCCCAAACTCATTGTTGCAATAGTTGTTTTGTTTTTGTTTCTCACTGTGGTATAATGTTTCATTGTATAATAATATATGATGGCTTATTTGGTGGACATTTGGGTTTTTCCATTTTGGGGTTATTACCCAGAATGCTGCTATGTGTGAATTTCTGCCCCGAAGCCGACTTGCTAGATCATAAGATAGGCATATGATCGTCCCCGTTAGATATTGCCAGGTAGTTTTCCAAAGTGTTTGTATTGATTACTCTCCCACTGGCAATTGTGAGAGTTCCAGTTATTCCACATCATTCTCCATTTTACTCACTTTTGTGTGTTTTCCACTTTATTCATTTTGTATGTATGTAATGTCTTTTCCAATTATTTTTTATGAATAATGAAGAATTCAAGAGGAAGTCACATTGCCCAAAGCTAGAGGTAATTTTTTGAGTTTTTTTTTTAATTGTTAGTAAGCAAAGTGCTGGATCACATAACTGATATTATTTTCCTCTTTGAGTTGAGCGCAGGGAAGCTTAGAGCTCAGGCCTGAGTACAAGATTTCATGGAATCAATTTTATATGCTGATTTTCACTCCTGATTGCATCTTAATTTCTCCACCTTTATTTTCCCTTTCTCTTATTTTTCTAATCACATTTTAAGTTTTGGTCATCCTGCATTTATGCAAAACACTTGCAATTAATTCTGGGATAAGATATGACTTGAAATAAATGTTCAAAGTACTTGCACTTTTTCAGAGTTTTAAAGAATATCTTCTAAGGTTAACATGATCGTGCTCATTTGGCAAGTGTGGAAGATGACTACCTAAATCCTAAGCTTTAATGGGTGACTTGGCAGAGACGGATTTGCAGTTCAGCCTCAGCGTCTATCTCTTTGCCCTGGATTCATAGGAGGAGGAGGTAGAGAAGGAGAGAGTCCAATGTTTTGCATCTTTTCAGTCTTTAGAAAGAAGTCTTCAGCAGGACAAGGGTGCAGACATGGGAGCTTAGAAGAAAGTGGATCCATGTCATTATTTTATAAGGAGACCAGAAGCACTCTCGGTGGCTGAGCAAGCTCGAGTTTCATGCTTGTGCTCATTTAGCTTTGTCAGTTTTTACGTTGGAAAGCAGCACTTTGCTTTTTATTTATTTATTCAAATAGTGGAACCCATCATTTTTTTCTCAGTGCCCTTGTCCAGAAGTTCATCAAAGAATTGCACGGAGAACCCTTTGATGCTTAATAAATATTGGTTGTATTTTAAATTTTAAAATTGTACTAGTTCTCTTTAAGAGAAATGTCACCACAGTACATCAGGCTTAACGTAATGTTTCCTGGAGAAACTTCACACAGAAACCGTATTGAGGAATATTTGTGTCTTCACGGAGCTGACCCAAAGGGGAGGAAGCAGCAGAGTCTGACTTGCGTTCTGTTTTGAAGCTGGAAACAGCCTCTCCTCTGTATCTTTTCCTGCTGTTTGGAGCTCCTCCCTTCAGAAGACACATGCTGTCTGCGAGGCTTTGGCCCCCCAGCACACAGCAGGCACAGAACAGGTCGTCAGGAGGCAGTGAGTCTGTTTAACTGTGCCAGGGCCTGGGCCTGGGCCTGGCGCCCGTCTGCACTGCGCCCCGGGCTCCCAGGCCAGAGGCGTCTGCACTGACGCTCAGGCCTGACCGTGCATCGTGTGGCTCCGCTCCTGTGGGTCATTTAGTCCTTTGCTTCCTGTTCCCGTGCAGAGGTGCACTCAGAAAGGGGTCCGGTGTGGTCTTGTCTGTCTCGTTATGAAGGAATTTTTAAAGCCTTCCCTGAGAAGCCTCTGAAAAACAACACTCGCACATATATTGCACCTTTAATATCCTCTTGGTTTTTAAAAATTACCTCAGTAACCCACGCTTATTAGAACATGGCAGACAACTCAGAGGAATAAAGTAAAATGTAGCCTTTCCCACCCCACCTGCAGTTCCACCTCTCCCCTGCTCAGAACCAGTGTTGACACTGATGTGCATCTCTCTGTTTTTTTCTAAATATACAGAAACTTCTGTATGAGGTTGGTCGGCAGGGGCAGGTCGTGGGTAGTAGTGTTTGTTTTCAAAAGGATAGAGTTGTATTAAACATATTATTCTGCTACTTTGTTTTTTTCTCACTGGATAGCAAATTCTGGACATCTTTCCAAATGAAAGTACATTTTAGTTGCGGGGGAAGAGTCCGAACGCGTCTGACTTGGGGCAGAGCGCTGCTGCTGGAGGAGAGGAGGAGACGGGCTGGGAGGCACGGCCAGCTCGGGGTGCTGCCACCCCCGAGCGATGCCGTGGCAGAGGCCGCCCCCTCCCGTCTCCAGCACCCCGTGTTAACCGCTGTGAGGAGGCAGTGCGTTTTCAGTTCTCGCTTTAATGTGTTATGCTCTATAATGAAGTAGCGGATATGTAGGCTATGCTGTTGCTGTAAACACTCGATAATCAGGGCAATTTGCTTTGCACTTTAGTTAATTAGGTAATTTCAAGGATTAAAGGGTATTTCTTCCTAACGACTTGCACTTTCACGTTTGGCAGTGGGGATTTGGGGCTGAGCCAGTGTTACTATAAAATGTTTTTGTTACTCTTGCCTCTCTGTGCTATTTCGTGTTGAATTTACTTAAGGCCTGAAGTTCTGTACCACAGGGACGAGGTGGGGCGGGGCTGGGGAATGGTGGCGTCTCCTAGGGCAGGGCACAGCGGCAGGGCGCAGTGTCCTGTATCTCCTGCGGAGTGTCTGGTTCCCCAGGGCCCTGGCTGGTGTCCTAACTCACCTTGAGGAGAAACTCAACTTCTCTTTTATGACAGCAAAGTGAAGCTGCCTGCGCTGTTTTGCCCCGAGAACAGACAGGCAGACTCATCCCCTGTTGGCAGAGGACTAAGGACAAAGTCTTTCTCATTTGTCACAGACTTCTTTGCTGCCTGGGCCAACAAATCCATGTCTTTTTCCCATCTTAGGGTACAGAGAAAGTCATTCTTGTTTTACAAGGGGAATTTGAAGTTCAGTATATAGAAGTACCTTGACATCTTCCTCTGGAAAGCTCGGCAGAAACACATTATCTCTAATGGTTGTGAAAAGGACTCGTGTCGGAGCTGTCAGCACTGATGGATGTGTTTCCTTCTGACCTCTCTTCTCAGAACGCACACGGCAGTTAAAATCGCTCCACGGTACAGCGCACCTGTAATCCACGTCCTGGACGCCTCGCAGAGCGTGGTGGTGGTGAGTGTGGGGCCTAATTCAGGGTGTCGCAGAGAGAGGAGCAAGAGCGTTGAGAGTCAAGGGTATTGCCTAGCATTTACTTATGTGTGTCTAATTCTACTAAAAAAATGTGAAAGACCAGCCGGCAGCTCGCGGTGGTGTGGCTGCTGTCGTCTGCTTTGCAGGAAGGAGGGCAGTGGGCGCCCTGGGCTCCCAGAGACCACTCCCGAACTGGCAACAGGAACGCCAGTCTGAGTGAGGGGAACCGTGGGACCAAGAGACCTTTGACCTTGACACCAGCCTAGAGAGAGAGAGAGAGACAGAGAGATCTCAGCCATTTAGAAATATTTACAAACACAGAATACATTTCTTAGTTCATGCCAGAGCTAAAGGGATGTAGAATTTTTTAAATGACCTATTTCCAGATCGAAAAACATTTAACCTGGAATAGGCCAACAGACCCTACTCAAAGACAGAAAAACGTTCACTTGCTTTTCGAAGTCAGAATAATAGATTTTTGGATGGGGTTCCATAGTGTAGCAGTTAGCATGTCTGCTTTACACACAGAAGGTCCTGGGTTCACACCCCAGTGGAGCCATGGTCCATGGTCTACGGCCATGCCACCCTGAATAAGCCCGATGTCTGTTCTCAGAAGCTAAGCAGGGTCGGGTCTGGTTAGTACTTGAATGGGAGACCCCCTAGGAAGACCAGGTGCCGTAGGCGTAAAAAAAAAAAAAAGAATAGGTTCTTTTTCTCGGTGAATGCAATCAACAACTCACTTCAGTGTCTTCCTGCTTTTCCCCATCAGTGAAGCCTAATATCGTTTCTCGAAACAGCTTTTGTTATTTTCACTAAATGATAGGATAGAATAGCTGGAAGGCGGCTGAATGACCATGGGGTCCAGCTCTGTCCAATCTGTGTTAGCCACAGAAGCCTCGTTCTCAGGGGACATGTCACCTGGCAGCTCAGTGCGGCACAAACGAGCAGTCCCTTCCCTCTTTCATCCCGCTCCTGCTTCTCATCACAAGGGGACAATTCAGAGACCACGGGGCTAGTCCAGCCTTCACATTCTGCAGGTAAAGACAGGTACTGAGGGTGCTGGTCTTCATGAGGCCATAGCTTGAAAGAGGGTGACCACATTTCCTCAGCCATTTCCAAAGGAATTCTTTCAGATCTGTGAATCTATTTATGTGAAGTTACATAGTAATCACTAAGATTGCTGAAGACTTACAGTGTGCCAGGCACAGGGCCCCACACTTCATGCGGGTTCCCTGTTGAATCCTTGCGAGGCGGATGCCTTCATTCTCCCCATTTCAGAGATGCACAAACAGATCCAGCAGGTCAGCGGCATCAGCAGCGGGTCCAGGATCTGACGCAGGCGATCCCACTCTGTGCTCCCTAAACTTGCTCTGTTACATATTTAACTATTCTTCATCATTAAAAGATAAAATTAAGTCAAGCTGAAATTATAAAATGGCAGTTTATTTTCCATTAATGAAGACTAACGAGCAAAGAAGCTACAGTTCTGCAACTCAGTTTGAAAACAATTCTTTGTATCTTATATTTGGATTTTGCTTCATATTTGCTCATAGCAGGTCCATGGCTGAGTAACCAGCTGGCCTCTTTTTGAGGCTTTTAGCATTTTCAAATGCTGGTGAGTGGCTGACCATTTCCGTTCGGAGCCAGGCCACCAGGCCTCTCAGCACCGTGGTCCCACCGCCTTCAGCGCGGGAAAGACTTTCGCTGGGAAGCGGTCGCGCCTGCTTCCGTTCCGAGGACAGTGTCCTGAAGAGCTGAAGCAGCCGGGCCCGGCTGGGAGCTGGGGAGAGGGCGACGCGCGGGCATTTGTGCCCTTGACCAGTCGGCCGAGTGGCTGGCAGTGGCTAGTTCTTCTCAGGAACTACGAGGACACGGCTGCATTTTGATATTATGCAAACGTAGGTCTGATGACAAATCATTTGGGTAAACGCTAGTGGTGCTTCTTAGGAGCCAGCGGTTTCGTTTAGGTTGACTGTCGGCTCAGTCTCTCGATGGGACTGCGGTGGGGTCCGACACGCACAGGCCCCTGCTCTGGCTGACTGTCTCACGTGTTTAAAAGATTCCAAAACGTGGCAACTACGTGATATTGGAGATTTAGACCCGAGGATGCCCCTTGCTTTCGTTGTTTTTTTTTTTTTTTTTAAATAAAAAACAAGGTGCCCTCTCATTGTGCTGCTATGACCATGAAAAATATAAAGGAAAGCAGAGCTGTGCGCTGTCCCAGTGGTCGGCATGAAGACATATGCTGGGCTCTGACCTGGGTGTCAGGCTCACACGGCGTAGCTCACGTAACTGGCCACGAACTCATTCCATCAACAAGTCACCCTGGGCAGAGGGGCGCTCGTCACGGCACCTCTGGGACAGGGGCTCTGTGCGGGTGTGGTTGGTGCCAACAGACTGTCTGCCCAGTGTACCTGTGCCAGGTTGTGTTACCTTCCTTGGATGTTGGGGTTTTGCTTTCTCAGAGTTTAAATCCAGCAGGAGGCATGCGTGTCCTTTGGGGAGCGCGGAGGCGGACCCCCCTTCTTGTTGTTGGACTCTGCTGGGGTGGGGACCCCATTGAGGTGAGGCCTGTGTGAGGCTGGGAAGTACTTGGTGGTGTGAATACGGTTTGGGAGCCAGTTTTTAGCTTGCCACCGTGGCCTTTTCTGATGATGTTCCTTAATAATGATTTGGTTTTATACTACGTCTTGGGTGATGGGAATGTTAGAGATACTTAGAGAATGCACATAGAATTGCAGACATTTAAAGCTGGTTGGCACTCTAGCTCTTCAGCATCTCACATCCTTAATTTCAAATGATGCTGCCGAACTTCCCGCTTTTTTTGTGTCAGGAAATCCCGCGGGAGGACGCGGAGCCAGGCAGCGCTGTGGTTTTCGAAGTGATGTGATTAGTAGCAGCCCTTTCTTCTTCCTTTGTGGTTCTACTTTGAGCTTTGGTGGTAGCTCTTCTACCAACTTAAGCGTCATGGTCCTCCATGGCAGTCAGCCGATGCCAGTTTGACAGTTTACGGAGTAACCTCATGTGTCCCATATGATCGGTATCCTTTCTTGTTTGAGCAGAAGCTCACAGTTAACCGTGAAGATCAGCCTCATTCCTTCAGCAGTTAGGGAGGTGGATGCACCGTGCACGTGCCAGGCACTGAGCTAGAGACGGGCACAGGACCCCTGCCTCAGAGGGCTTGTCTTCTAGGCAGGGAAGTTGACCCACAGACAGATACCAAGCCTGTGGTCAGTGCAGTGATGGAGAGACGAACAGAGTGTCTTTGGAACACCGATGAGAGGTGCCCAACCAGTGCGTTGTGGGTTCCCAAGACCACCCTCAGTTTCAGTGATTTGCTAGAAGGACTCACAGAATTCAAAATGCTGTTAAACTCACAACTCTGCTTTATTACTATAACAGGATAGAGATTCAGATCCACCAGGGCAGAGATGCACAGAGCGGAACAGGGAGGAGCAGGCGTGCGCTCCCTGTGCAGTCCCACGGACAGTGTCTGGCTCTGCCACGGTGTATGGTGAGGCATGCGCAGGCAGTGCCAGCCAGGAAGGCTCACCTGAGCCGTGGTATCCAGGCTTTCACTGGGATCATGCCCACGTGACTGATGTTGGTTACCCAGTCCTCAACCGCTCCAGAGGTCGGACAGATACAGCGTGAGCCAAGTCTCCCTGAATGTCACTCATGCTAGCGTAAACCGGTCATTTCGTTAGCATAAACCGTCTGGTGTGGCCCAAGGCCCCAGGTCTGTGGAGACACTTATCAGGCCGGATGTTCCAGGGGCCACCTCCTGGGCCTGATGAGTTAGCAAAGTTGGTGAAGGGAGAGGAGGTGATGTTAATACAAGAAAGCTGCTTGATGGAGGTGTCACCAGAACTGACCAATATTGTACTTTTTATCTTTTTTACCTGCTCTGTGCCTATGGAACTTGGCTCTTGCGTTTCCAGTGTTCTCAACTATTAGATGAGAATCTGAAGGATGAGTACTTTGAGGAGATCATGGAAGAGTATGAAGTTATTAGACAGGACCATTACGAGTCTCTCAAGGTAAGTGAAAAAAGCAGGTCAGACCTCGTTTGGGTAATAAAATGATCCTGTGACTTTTAATGTGACTTCACTGTTTAGAGGGAGTAAAGGTTTAGGATCATTAGTTCTATTTTCTGGTTACGATCAGAGTTCTTCGGTGTCTGAGTTTCTAATAATGTTTGGTTATATTAAAATTAATTTTATTTATTCTTCCTAGTGTTTATTGGGTCATCCGCAGTGGGCGTTGGGTGCTGTGCTGGTAACCAAGTGGTGGGGGTGAATAACACACGAGCTCGTACCCAGCGGGGAGATGGGAACCGTGACAGTGTGCGGGGTGGGGGAGGGGGGGACTCCATGGCCCTGTCCTTAAGGAAACAGTGGAAGAAATAAAGATGTTAGGACACTGTGAACCCCTCACTTCTCCCCCCACCCCCGACTGCCCAGCGCTGACTGCAGCGTGGCTCCCCTCTGTGCCCTCAAGATGGGCTTCAGGGGCCAGGGAGAGTGGACGTAATCACTCCTTAGACACCATTGGGGTGTCCTTCCTGGTTATCTGTCTGCTGGGCTTTGTGTGGGGGATGTATTTCGGGAGTGGCCAGGCAGGTGGAATGAGATAACAAGCATCGTGAAGAAGGCAGGTGTTTCAGGGTGTCGGCTGGCCCTGGATAGCTGGCTTCCCCTCTCCTTGGCTTCGCCCACAGAGCTGAGTTTGTCAGTTCCACCTTCGGGTCCTCGGTGAGTTTGTCAGTTCCACCTTCGGGTCCTCAGGGCAGTGGACAGCAGGCCAGTCTGCCCGGCTTCGGCTGTTCTAAGAGCACAGGCCTCACAGTTCAGGCTGTAGGTTAGTCTCATGGTCATGTGTCAGTATTTAGTGAATACTCGTTGAATCTTTACTGTGTAAATCTTCTAGTGCTGATGTGAGGCCATATTGAATGGAAAAGGGAGAGCTTTTTTAGAATACAAATTTTCATTAACAAAAGAAGTTGTTTTCTTGCAAAATTTATGTGCTAGCATTCTTGAACATATTTTTATAGTAGCAGCTGAAGACCTGAGAGTGTCTGACTGCGTAACTTCTTTTTTCCATAGGAGAGAAGATACTTAACCTTAAGTCAAGCCAGAAAAAATGGTTTCCAGATCGACTGGCTGTCCGAGCCGCCCCCAGGTCCGTTCGCTGTCGGGCAGAGAAAGGCTGCCCGTGGGGACTGTGGGCTGCAGAGTGTTTGCATGCACTGGGCAGCTGGAGACTCTGGACTGTGTCTAATGATGGTGCTGAGTGACCATGCTGACTGAAAGGAAAAGTAAACAGCTGCCATTTAAGGAGAACCAAACACTGTCCTGAGATTGACCTGGAGCAGCTCTGAGTCCTTGACACAACTCGTGACAAATGTGCTAGTGTCCCCTCTTTCACCTGATGATGCTGAGTTTGGGGTAGTAACTTGGAAGGCTGGTAGGATTCTGTCTCTGACTTAAACCCATACACTTTCCTCTGTGCCATGCTTTGGTTCGAAGCAAGCTCTGAAGCCCTGCCTGGGTGGCTCTGTCATTGAGTTGGACTGGGTCCCGGGCAGGCCCCAGTGCAGACGTGGAATGTCTGAAATTGAAAATGGCTGTGTGTTGCACAGGCCTTTAAAACATCTCAGCTCAGCAGACCTCCTGTTCCTTGTTCCTTCTCATTCTCTCTCGACGCTTCTCTCTCTTGATTTCTTTTATTTGGTTTCCTTTCCTCCCTTTTGTATTTCTAGCCACCTTCCTTACCTTAAGTAGGTGTTCACAAGGGAATAAAATGTGTTAGATGTTTTGACAGGCTCAGAGAAGCATGAGATATGAATGCAAAACTGAGACAGGTGAACAGGGTTATGTTAATTAAATCCACATTTCCAAGGTAACGTCGCAGATCAGCGTTCATCGCTCATGCACTGTGTGTTCTGCACACGCCCAGCAGAGCTGGGTAAGGCGGAGGTGCTGGGCTGAGTGTGGTTCAGGCAGAAGGGTGCGGATGGGGTTGGAGGCCTGTTTCTGGCCCCAGCTCGGCTCCTGGCTCTGCGTCATGGAGGGACCTTGAGTGTTAACTGCCACATTTGGCAGTCTTTGATGTGTAAAAAAGGGGATTCTTCATAGAAATGGTGTGAGGATGGAACAGATAATATGTGTGAGCCTTTGAAAACTATAAATCACCGAAAGGTCAAACTATTATTTCCTCTTTACCTTTCACTGTGAAACTGGAAAACTGTCGGAAGGGGCCTTTTAACCAAGTCAGATATCCAGAACGCATGTCGGTGGAAATAGTCCTCTGAAGGCCCACGGCTCCAGGCAGCGGTGGACACTTTTCCAGGGGCCTTTTTACCAGCAGGGTGGGCCTCTGCCGAACTCTGGACCTAACTGCCGGAGGGGCATCAGGGCCCTGAGCTGCAGCCCGCAGATGTGCTTTAGAGCAGAGCCTTTTCAGCACCAGGGGCTGGCGCTCGCATAAGCACCCGATGCCTGATGATCTGAGGTGGAGCTGAGGCGGTGGTCGCTGGGGAGTGGCTGCAAGTACAGATGAAGCTCCGCTCCTGATGAGAGGCCCAGTTCCTAATGGGCTGTGGATCAGTACTGGTCCACGGACCGGGGGTTGGGACCGCTGTTTCAGAGGACAGCTCTTAGGGTCACTGCCGAAAGTCAGTAAACTGTCAAAGGAGGGCTCTCCTCCCAGGGGCTTTGGTGGCAAAACTCAAACAAACCTTAAGCTCTGGAAGACAAGCATTTAGCAACATCTTGCAGCCAGACGATTCTCCTGCCTTTCCAGGCAAGAGGAAACTCTATCTGTAGCTTCTTTTTACTTAAACAGTCAGCACAGTGGAGTGTTCACAGAGAACTTGTCCCATAGCACAAAGGTGAGCAGGGACAGATGGGAAAGAG
>AWHC01013303.1:0-22591 GCA_000465285.1 Eidolon helvum | reverse complement strand
CCACCCACCCATTCAATAAGTCCTTGTTACAGCTTATCACTTAAGACATATCTTATCCTAAGTAATACTTTTCATGTCTCAAAGGGATACATTAGAACATCTCCTTTCAGTTAATTATGTAACAGTTAATTTTCTAGTCATCCAGCCTGTAGGTCTCCTTCTGGTAGCCTCACGTGTCATCTCAGATGAGAGAAAGAAGGTAGGGAGAAGGGTGGTGGGGGAGGAAGAGCGACCAGAGCTGTGTGCTGCTAGGTTGTTTCCCCTTCTGAATGCCACGAAGGCTAGGATTAAACATCTTTCTGTGACATGATCTCCAGTGGTAGACCCTTTGGGATGTGAAAGGACAGCGCTCTTTCCCCTAGATATCTCTGTTTTTAGCTAATTCTCTTTATTTCCCTAAGTACTTTCCCATGGTTGTCATGGTTATGATTTTTAAAACAGAAATAGTAGAGGGCAGCTTTTTTTTTTTTCAATTAGAATGAGGAAAGGAATATGAGAAGAAACGAGTACATTTTTCAGAAGGTAAATATTATTCATGGATTCAAGCATCTGTTTAGAAAGCATCGATTGTCAATATGTTCTGGCCATTGGGCTAGTCTCTGAGGATACAAATGATATATATACACGTGTGTGTGTGTGTGTGTGTGTGTGTGTGTGTGTATTCCTTACTGTTGAATTGTACGGTTGAAACTTACCGAATTTCATTAACCAATGTCACCATAATAAAATAAATAAAATTATGGAATTTTTAAGACATATATATTATAAAGTAGAATAATATGATGAACCTCCAGATGCCTATCTCAGAATAATATGATGAACCTCCAGATGCCTATCTCTAAGCTTCAGCAGCTATCAGCCTATAGCCATTCTTGTTTCATACCTGCTTTTCATAATTATTTTTGTAAGTAAATCTTAGTGATCATATAATTTTCATATATAAAGGCATTTAAAAATTCTAAAAATAATTGAACTATATTACTAAAACTCACACCAAATTTAAACTTTATTTTTTTATCTTTTCCAAATTTAAACTTTAAAAAGACTATTTTAAAAATTGGTACTGTGAAGCCATGACTACGAGAGACACAGTTTAGGCTGAGACAAGCTGGCTTTCATAAAAGAACATCAAAAAATGCTGGCATAGTTCATTCTCATTGGGATAAGTCATTAACGAGAGGGGACAAAAGTGTGATACGAAGTCACAGGGACGGGAAGAAGACCCATCATGGAAGAAACGGGTCACTAATCGAATGCGCACTTGATTGTTGAACTGGGACATATGTAGCGGCTCGACTCTTTTACTCTAATTTGATTATCTAGTAAAGTGAATTATGTTACAAATCATAATATGTTGAAAATCAGTGAAATATCGTATTGTGAATTTTTACATTGTGAGCTGAAAATGTTTTGTGTCTGAGAATGCAGATACTTTGACATAATGAAAGATAATATTTTAAATAGGACATAAAACAATTTATAGGTGACATCATAGGCTATTCTTACAACTCGTTACTTATCAGTTTGTGTTCTTCATGCAGGATACAAGTATCCAGTATATGG
Source organism: Eidolon helvum (assembly GCA_000465285.1). Classification (NCBI taxonomy): domain Eukaryota; kingdom Metazoa; phylum Chordata; class Mammalia; order Chiroptera; family Pteropodidae; genus Eidolon; species Eidolon helvum. Next base: position 21,028 of record AWHC01013303.1, on the reverse strand, counting down.
TGTCCAGTGGCATCCAGAGAAAGCTCCTTACGAGTGGGGGAAATTTCCGGGCATTTCCCATGCACCTAACGCTGTGAGGGCTGCGTTTTATTTAGCAGACTTCTTTGTTTCTGAAGGTAATATGTGGGCATATAATTTTATCACTCTATTAGGGTAGCTTTAAAGGAAATTTCCCTCTCCCTGAACTTTTATATATCTTGTTCTGTAATAGTCCTGTAGGTTTAACTTTTAAAGAAAATTAAATCATGTGAAAGTCCTGAAATTGAAGCATTAGGCATTCAAATAAAACCAGGGCAACGATTTCACTTCTAGTATTAAACACTTTAAAGTGGGCGGAATTCTTGAATAACAGCATAAAGATTGTTGAATTCTTTTTTCTTTCTTGAATACTTTTTTAAAAAATATTCTCTCCTATTACTCTTCTGTTTAGGAATAATGCCTTAATTATAATTTCTCTGAAAATTTGTTTTCCGAGACAATTATATAAATTGAGTATATACTCATCAGTCTGATTTTAAGGCCACTATCTGTAGTCTTTGGCACGTTAGAGAAGTGAATAAGCTTTTCGTTTTCACGATGAAAACAGATATTTTCATGCTATCTCAGGTTGGTGAGTGAACTCGAGAATTTAGCTGTAGATGGCTGTGTTCTAGTTGAGTGATTCTGGGGTAAGCCAGACACGGTGCGCCAGGGCAGGGCATCACTGGTGAGGCGTGGCCGCAGAAAACCTCCGTGGGCCTGGTTGGCAGCTGGGTCCACGTGCGGCCTGGCTCCAGCCCTCCGGCCCTCACTGGCAAGTAGAGTGCTTCCTCTTGGTTCGCGCTGGTTTAGAATTATGCTCAGTTGAATGGGTAGTTTCATGACAGAAAACCCAAATTAAAAATAATCCTTCCATGTGCACTATCAGTCCCAAGAAACGTTTTCCTGCCGTGTGTACAGGAGTCAGAGCAGCAGTGGGCAGAGTAGAGTTCACTGCAGTATTTTCACATGGCAGGGCTTTGTGTTTGGTTTTTATTTTTTAATATCTTTCCTTCTAAATGTGCCATAAACGCCTATATATACTTTATTTTGACAGTAGGATAAAGTCTGAGTCTTCACCTCCCCACATCCATACTTTAGCCATGCCGACTTCTCTGTGCCTCTGATTTTTTCATATTTCTGCCTTATCTGTGGAAATTACATCATTGCTCCATCTGCCTCAGCTTTGCCAGTCTCTCCATCCTCTTGAAGGATCTCTGTGAAGATGAGCATTACGATTCTGTGGTTACTGGCCTAGACTTCTTGAGCTAGGACCTTGCCCTGCTTATGTTTCCGCCACCAGGCTCTGCATCAAATCTTGTACACAGTCGGCACTTACTAAATGTTTGCGTGAATGAGGGGGCAAGTGCCATGTTGGATCTGGTGCAGGGCAGATATAACTGGATCTGGTGCAGGGCAGATATAACTGCTGTATCAGTAGTAGCCACATCAGTTGCTGCTTTATTTGAGGGAAGTTTTTTTAGGCATGTCTCCTTTTGGTGGTATTTTTCCACTTAGTAATGCTGATTATAGGATATTATAAAGTAGTCTTTTGAAAAATTTATTCTCTTTTAAAAAATTTATACTTTTTCTTGCAGCTCGGAAGAACAGTCATCATTTTGAATCTGATGTTGAAGAAGATGCAGCACTGATTTATCAGTTCCGTCCAGTTTACACTGCAAATATTTCTGCATTTCAGCAAAGTTATGTATTTAATTGAAAGCCTTCAATAGGTTAACAATTTCAAATAATTCCATGATTAAACTGTTGTAATAACTTGCTACTCATGTCAGTAATAGCCATAGAGATTCTTTCTCTACGATATGGCTCTGATTCATCATTCAGTATATTTGACTATATCACATTCGATAATCAGTGAAGAAGATAAATAATCACAGTGTATTTTATAGAAAAGCTTTCTTTTGTCTCAACATTAGAGAAAATAAATTTATTGAAAATAAAGTATTTTATTTTGTCTAACTGATTGATTCCAGAAATAAATACCACCTTACCCAGCCAAACCTTGCTGCAAACTCTTTGAATCCTACGTCGAGTTCACTGCGATGTCTCTGTCTTGTGTGTTTTGTGTGTGTGTATGTGTGCACATACGTATACTGCCCTTTCTGCTGCTTTAGCTCCACAGTTAAAGTTGCACCTGGAAGTAGAGTCTGTGTCTCGAACGTTTCGTCTCCCTCAGTGTCCAGCACAGTAGGCCCTCACTAAGGACTGTGACTATTTACAAATGAACTTGTTCCCATGGAAAAGAATTTGAAAACTGTCATACATTTACTTGGGTACATTTTAATATATTTCTCAATCTATGCTTCCCTCTCCCATCCCTCATTATCCTGTGTACCCTCACAGACTGAAATGAAGGGATTCCTAGAGGACAGCCAAGCAGAAGAGAGGATTTTTTGAGCTGTTTCTGATAGACAGTGTTTCTGCATCTGTTCTCCTTAGTCATCCAGAGCTCCTGCTAGAGAAGTGGAAGCAGGGAGTGATGAAGGAAGATGGTGAATGAGTTCATGTACAGAAAGGTAAGGACAATAATCCAAAGATACTGAGGTAGACCATAAGCTTTGGAAAGTAAGGCTGAGCAGAACATAGACACTGAAAGAGACTAACACAGCTAAAAAGGACTTTGATAGAAGTGTGGCAGATTTAGTTTCTGTACGTGAGCACAAAGATTCTTGGTTGAGTCTTATTGTTAAATGTGCCATTTCTGGCTGATTTCATGTCTCTTGCCACTAGAAAAAGGTAGTGACACTTATGATATTGCCAGGGCTCTTTTCATCCCATTTGTTTTGAAATAATACAGATCTGCATGTCTTTCAAGTTCCCTAATGACATTTAATACTGACTGTCATCACTCATGATGCTGTGAATGCTGGCTTCCAGCCTCTGATTGCTCCCAGAGGTTCTCATTGCACTTCATTAATGATGACCACACATGCAAAAGAAATGTGAACCATTTGTTTTTCACTTATGCTAAGTTTTCCATTTTTCCAACCATGTATTTTTTCTTTTTTTTTTTTTTTTTGAAGTCTTTATGCCAGAATCACTTTATTCCAAGAATGGAATCTCTCACAGTTGACACCCCACCGCCCTTCCACATACCACCCCCTGCAGGAGGCCAGGCAAGGGGCCTGAGGACAAGTGAGAACAACAGTCCCATTTGGGTAGGAATGTCTGTCCCTCTGTCCCTCTGTCCCTCTGGTAGCTTGGTTTAAGACTGACCCAGCACAACCTGACGTTGCTATATCAATGGTAGCAAGAGAGGACATGGATTAGAAGTGCCTGTTGATGTCACTGAGCGAGTCAGGAAAGCCCTGGGAGGAGACGGGCGGCCACCCCTGGAAGACTGCCCTACGCATCGTGTGGGGCCGGGGAGGGAGTGGAGTGACCAACGATCTTGAGTGGCTGGAGGCATGGAGGCTAAATGCTGGGTGTTGCTACCCCACCACCTCTGCAGGCTGTGACCTGGAGCCTGGCACTGTAGTTGGAAGATGAGTAAGAGCCCTTATGGGCCCACATATGTGGCTCAAGCCCAAGGTTGTGGTTGATCTATTGGAGAATAGTCCAGATCCTGTGCCTCTCAGGAAAGTCAGAAAATCAGCATAGCGACACCATTCTGGCTACCTGATCTCATGTGGTTCCGTGAAAGAAATACTGTCGAGTGGCTTTCCTGGAACTAGAGTGCAGCCACAGGACCCGGGACAATCCCATAGGCATGAATCCCAGAGCTGCTCAGGGCCTCTGGACACCACGAACAGAGCACTGTTGGACAGCACCTTGAAGGGGAGAAGTGGGAGTCAGGAGCCCTGCAGGTCTGGCCAGGCTCCGAGTGCCCTGCCCACATGGCTCTTCCACGGCTGCCTCGTCACCACTAGGTACCTACGGAATGTTGACATGGGTGCTTCCTGTGATTAAGACCCCCACACAAGACCAGGTCCAGGCTTGGGGAACCTAACTCAGATAGCACTTCTGGCCCTGCTCAGTCCCAGACACAAGAAAGGGGATCAGACCACTCTGAGAAAGGTGCTCCAAGTGTGGGGACCCCCTGATGGGCAAGGTCCAGAGCGTGGGCTCTACCGGCCTAGTCTAGGTGATACTGCCTCGCTCAGGAGGGGCCCAGGGCCAGCTGTTGCTTAGAGAAGTAAACGCTCAGAGGTATCAGAAAGTTTGTTCCTGAATACAAAGTATGGATGTTCCCTCTGTCTTATGCTCAGAGAGGATACCCCTTACAGACCCGGGCCCCCTGGGTGGGCCAGTTCACGGCTCCAGTCAGCTACTCCTGTTGCTGGAGTGGGTTTGTCGGCTGAAATGTACTTACTACCGCTGCTGGTCTGGAGCGGTGCTTTTCAAACTTCTACATACAAAGGAGTGACACGGGATCTTGTGAAAATGCAGATTCCAATTCAGTAGGTCTGGGTGGGGCCGGAGGATCTGCATGTCTAGCCAGCTCCTGAGTGGCGCTGATGCCACTAGTCCTCGGGCCACTGGGAGCCTCAGGGATCCTGACTTCTTTGTCAGCAGGAGAGGAGCAGAGGCTGAAAGACAAAGTGCCAGTGAGGGCGCACGAGGCTACCCGTGACAGACAGCTAAGTGGATCCTTTCCAGCCTACAGCCAGTTTCCGGGCCTGAGGGTTTTTGGGGAACAAGTGCCAATGTTTTTACCTCCAGCTTTGTCCTTTCTCTGACCTGCATGGAACATCTCAAACTGAATGAAAATGTTGAACTTAAAGGACGGGCGCTGTCACTCATTTCTGTTCAGCCGGATATTTCTGAGTGCCTACAGTTTGTGTCACTTGAGGCCGGGCACGAGATGTTTCGTGAAGGGCAGTCGGCCCTCTCCACATCCACACTGCAGAGTAGGAAAGTCCTCAGTATGTCGTCTGGCTGAGTTTCCATGGTTTGGGTGGGTTAGGATGGTCCCATAGCTTCTGCACAGTGATGTCTCACACTAAGGTATTCAATCTCAGTACCTGGCACATAGTAGGCCCACAGTAAGTGCCCCTTCTCTCACTTCCCCTCCTTCCGTGCAATAATGGAAGAGTCCTACATACATGCCGGGTCTTTCTGTCTTACCCATTAGAATAGCAAGGAAATATACCATTTTCTCATATGGGAGGCAGTAAGAGAAAAGGGTCTTTTGCTCCTTAGAAACAGAAGCTTTGTTATTATGTACCTTGTAATTTTATTCCATTTAAATTTCTTTCTAAAATGAATTAAATTTTTATTCCATATAACATTTTCATTCTAAAAGTGGTTGAAAACAAAACAAAGTATTTTGCAGGAATGAATCAGGAACACTAGATGTCAGGAGAGAACCAGCTAACCTAATATTTAACTGGTTGTGTTTATATTCAACCATTTAGAATTGAAGATTTTAGAAGATTGCCCGAAAACCAAAGAACATCTCATAGTACAATTATTATATTTATTTAAATACTAATGGTTTATTGAATCATTATGTTGTACACCTAAAACAGATTATATCAATTATCTTAATTAAAAACTAGTAATGATTATATAAACATAGATTTATACATAATACTGGATGTTTTTTACTCTATGAGCAGGTCCCAAAGGACTTGATAAAAAGAAAGGAAGCAAACAATTTTAATCACCTATTCAAAGGCTGGGTACTTTTATGTGTATAAATTTATAGACTGCATACAAAATTTCTCTGCTGCCTAACTGGCCGACGTCCAGGCTAGAGGAGTATTTTTCTGGACCGGTGAAGAACCAGAGCCTCATATGATGACAGATCGGGGAGACGTGCAGGAAAGGCACTGAATCAAGATGTTTTCCTCAAACATCTACTGTCAGCAAGACACGCGCACGAGGAGCACTTTCAACAGACGTTGAGCTGGGGTGGATTTTTTTTCCTCTCAAGTTTCTCAACACCAAGTACTTCAAATCTCGTCAGGGTTTCCCCTTCAAATTTAAGGGAAAGCCCTGAATCCTGAGTTTTTCTATGGAACTTGGTCCTTTTTGTATAAATGTAGCACGCTTCAATTTTAATAAATGTCAGAGGCTTCCAGTTCTCTGACATTTATTAAAATTGCTCATAAACAGATTCAGAGTCAGTCTGTTTCATTACACAGGCATTGGTCAGAAACTTGCGGTGCCATTGTAACGTCTCGCGCTGCTGCGTGCAGACCAGGGTCCGACGCACCGCGCGGGCAGACGCCCGCTTTGCACCCGGCCGTGACCGTGATGACACTGGCCCGGCTCTCTCCTCTCCCCGGCCCCTCCTTTGTCCCTGCCGTGCATAAAACTATCTGATGAAACTTTACTCACTCGTGTGACTATTTGCCTCCTCGCTAGAATGTAGTTTGCAGGAAGGCGGAGACTGTTTCGTTCTGTGCCAGGGCGCGTGTGTGGTCGCTGCCGCTTAGACAGCTGACGACGAAGCGTGAGCGCGATGCAGAGGAACCGCAGACTGGGCCGAAGGCGAGGGCTCGGTGGGCAAGTGCGTCCTGGAGAGAGGAGTTACAGTGCGTTTAATGGAAATGTGGACTACGCTTAACTTCCGTCGTATGGACTCATTTTACAACTTAATCCTCTGAGTAGGATTTGACTCGACTACAGAAGATGGTGCCCATGAGGCCACTTTCATAAAATAAATAACAAAAACCTGGCAACCCGAGGTCTGCAAAGCCTCTGACCACAATTAATAAGTGCTGATGTCAGTGACTTCTAACATCAAACATACTGAAAAAATGTACTGGGCTCCCAGACTCGATTGTAATCATTCAGCTCAAATAACACTGGCTTCCAGTTCAAAACCCTTGTCAACCCAGAATCATACATGGAAAACAAGTTTTTTCTAACTCCAAAAAGCACTGAAGGGTAAAACAAGTCTTGAGTTGAAGTTTTCATTTTATTTTCGAGTGAGGCCGTGAGGAGGGGCGATCACATTGTCATAAATAACACGAAAATGTCCCAACCACACTAGGACACTGTTTATTCATGAAGCTCCCTAGTCACTCCCATCTCCCTTCCTTTCTGCCTCTCTCAGCTCTCATTCGGCCTTGCGTTCTTCCTCCTCCTTTCTCCCGTCTCCCCAGTCTTCTTCCTTTCATGTGTCTCTGACATGACACTTCTAACGTAGATCCGTGTTGCTTTTCTTGGTTTTCAGTCGGGCAGCAGCCAAACCTGCTTCTACACTGCACGGCAAAGGCTGGGAAGTGTCAGCTAGGGCTCCCCCCACCTCCGCCCCCCCAGCTCAGACACAGGCCGAGCAGCCTCCCTCCGTGACGTCAGCCAGCCGGGCCAGTGTGAATCCTCTCTCCTCCGCTGTCCAGCTTCTTAGACGTGTTGAAGTCTCTTGGCTCTTGTGCTGCAACCTGCACCATTTGAAAGAACTGAAGAGTAGAGAGGACAAACATCTGAAATATCTACTTCCCATGATTAAGCATGCAACAGGATATGCCTTTGCCACGCCCATCTAATGGTGGTTTATCTGTTTAATATTAAAATGCTCTCTGATCTACAGAAGCCATCTGCTTTTCCTCCACATTCACTGAGCCCTGATGCATCACGCATCTGTAACTCTATTTCTCTTTATGTCATTAAGGATGGGAATGTACTAATGTAAATACCAATTGGAAAGCTTGAGTAGTTTTTCAGATTTTTCAATCGCACTGTTTGCTGCATTATTATTCTGGATTGGTCTAGTTTAGGATCAATTTTATAGTATCGTCAAAGTCCTACTCCAATATTTAGGTCCCAAGTGACAGATTTAATGGCCTTAGTTAACACCCCAATGATGTAGGCCTCATTTTATGGTTCACCTTTTTTTGTCTTTTACTTTCCTGAATTTCAGCCATGCTGAAGAAACTGTATAAAAACAGAGTTCGATGGTCCATGAAAGAAAATGACACCTTCTTTAATAAAAAGAAGACCTAGATTCTCCTAAGTGGGCACCTGTGAGGGGCTCTGTATGTGGGGACAGAGGAAATGAAGAGCCCGCATGTGCACCATGTCCAGGCCTGGCCCCTGACAACGCCCTGCGAAACCACCAGTGCTCTCCCTCTCTCCACTTGCACAGCTGGAGGCAAAAGACTCCAAGGCCTAGGTCAAGGTGAAGCCAAAACATAGGATGAGCCTGAGTCCCTGAATTCTGCTTGAGGAGAGCAGCTCAGGAGGGCCTAAGTTTGATGCTCTCATTGACTGGATATTAGTTCTTTCCTGAGACTGGTCTCTGCTGGCAGGTTGCTGTACCATCCAGGTGCTTATATACTTCTGGATAAGAAGGCATGAAAGTAGGTATAGAATTCAATTCACTATATAGTTTTCCCCAACCGTAAGTAAAAATCTTGTTCTTAGTTAGGGTCAGATAATTCTTCATAAAACCTTTTGAAATAAGAAACAAAATAGAAGTTTACTCTGCATGCTAGAATGTACTTCTGAGTGTATTAAACTCTATGCCAGTAGCCTCCAGCCCTTGGACCCCAAGATTATAGCTGAAGTGAGCCATGGTTATAAGAACTTGTTGGTCTTTCACATGGGCAGGGGGAGAGGAAAAAGGAAGGGTAGTAGCGGGGGAGGGGATGAGAGAGGGAAGACTAACATTTGCAGGGGACTTACTAGTATGTCAGGGCCTCTGTTACCTGCTTTATGTGTATTTTATCACTAAATGGGGCAGGGCACAGCCACCTTTTATGGGTAAGGAAGCTCAGGCCCTGAGAAACTTCACTGACTCAAAGATACGGAGTTAAAGAGCGGGGGAAGTGGGAGCTAAAAACATGGAGAGGGGGACCCCCAAGGATCATAAATGCAGAAAGATTAGTGATAGGAGGAAGGAAGGTCAGAGAAGAAAAGGAGGGGCCAGTGGCTGACGTGTGGAATATGGTGCTACCCTAAGCAGTGCCTCCTCTCCACTTTCCACTCCTCTTTCCTCTGAAAAGGTTTGCTCTGTAACAATGCCTACGACTCAAGAAAATTGCTTCAGCCGCTTTTATTCTCCAGGACACTTGGTCCTTTAAGAAATTGTTCAATTAAAGAGCTCTAAAAGGATTGCATTAACTGAAGATATCAGTCTTTTCTATTTCTCATCATAAAAATGGCAAAGACAGAATCAGGCACCATTAGTGCCGATGTTTCAGCCAATGTGAGAGCCCTTTAACATAATCATTTGAGAAGACCTCAGCATTTGGGGAGAATACTTTTTGAAAGCAAACTTAATGAAGTCATTTCTGTATAATCTGGAAGCAGAAATGTCTTTTCTGATTGAATTTTCAATGCATTGACTAATGTCAGGGATTATGTCACAGTGACCCAAACAAACACATACATTGCTCTGCGTTGGCACAGGCATAGTCTCAAAGGATTAAAATGACAAAGATAGGAAAGGATAAAATTAAATTTCTCCTTAAGTAAGGGAATAATGCAGTATCCTTGTTTTTTGTTTGTTTGTTTTAACCAACAATTTTGGTTTTCAAAGATGCATTTAGTTTCTAGAATTTGCTGGTATTTGTTACGCAAAGAGATGATTTGACTTACCTACTGCTGATCGGGGCCTGATGCCCTCCCATTTATTCCCAATGAATAAAATCCTAATCTTCGTGGACCACCTACAAGGCCCTGAATCTGGCTACTACTTTCTACCTCCCACCTTCCAATCTTTTCTGGTACCTCTCTTCTGCACTCATTAGTTATGCATCGCATAATGACATTTCAGCCAATGACAGATCGCATATATGATGATGGTCCCATGAAATTATAATGGAACTGAAAAATTCCTACAGCCTGGTGACCTAGTAGCCATGGAGACATCAGAGTGGAATGCATTACTCACATGTCTGTGGTAATACTGGTGTGAACAAACCTATTATGCTGACAGCATATAAAAGTATAGCAATACAATCACGTACAATACATAATACTTGATAATAATAATAAATGACTATGTTACTGCTTTATGTGTTTTCTACACTATATTTTTTATCATTATTTTGGAGTGTTCTCTTTCTACTTATAAAAAAGTTTGCCGTGGAACAGTATGCCATGTTACGCTAGCAGCAGCCTCACACATCCTGTGTTGACTGCGTCTCTGTCTCTCAACTGCATCGTTTTCTCTTGTGCTTGATTTATTCTCGTGTTGTTTTGTGCAGTAAAGTGCCGTGCAGGTTTGTAGCCTAGGAGCAATAGGTTATACTGCGCCACCCAGGTGTGTAGCAGGCTATCTCAATCTAGTTTTGTGTAAGCACACTCTGATGTTTGCACAATGATGAAATTGCTTAACAACATATTTCTCAGAATTCAGCTCCTTCGTTAAGTGGCGCTGACTGTATACTCCAATCATGGAGGGCTCCTTTCAGTTCCTTAATGGTGTCTGCCTCTTTCCCATGCCATGGGCTTTGCACTTACAATGAAATCAGAGGTTTTACCTGGTGTCTATCGAAGGGAGGGCTTCATTCCACATCCGTTTACTCTCCATTGTGTCATTCTGTTTATGTTTCCATGGCACTTACCACAGTCGGAATTTATCTTCTGTTTGCTCATTGATTTGCTCCAACTTTACACAACGTGATCATTGGGTTTGCCTTTGCTCACTACGATGTGAGCTCCTTGAGGGCTGCTAGAGACCAAGTCCCTGAAAATTTTTTCTTTAGTTTTTAGGAAATTTTATAATTGCAAATAATTAATGGTTAGCGTTTCTTCACTTTCTCTGGTAAGAAGGATAACTTACCAGATAAGAACTAGTCTTTGTTAGTTGAAGTCCCATGTAGTTCAAGAAAAGATCCAGCTGGCTCGCCAAACTCTACCCTTCAAGATACAGATGACCAAAATATGAACCCCTTGAATGGAGGGATTGTATCTGTTTGACTTAAGATGAACCCCAGTGTCCAGCGCAGTGTCTGACACATTGTACATGTTCAATAACTACCTGTTGAAAGATTTAATAAATGAAACTGCAGGTAAGAGCATTCCTCCTGGTGAACTCGAGGCTTCTGGAGGATGAGGGAAGTGCCAGAAGGCTGAAAATGGGCAATCAGTGTGAGAGTTTTCAAAAAGTGGGAAAAAGTACATTTCACAAATCATTAACTGGTGAATTTAGTAGAAATCCCAAATAAGATGCTAAGATATAACTTATACTATCTTACAAAAACCAACTGTGGTCTTTAGGAACAAATATGACTTCTTAAAGAACACCTCAGGTCAGAGATACTATTTCTTTTTTATAAACTTAATATATGAGACCACTAAAGAGATTAGGAAAATGAGGAATCTGGGTTTCAGAATGGTATCTATCTAAGGTAGTGCATCATCCCAGATTCTAAGGTATGCCATTTGGGGCCTGAATGATGGCAATAATATGGTAAATTCACAATAATCACTTTCTAACTTGGCTTATTCAACAATATTCAGCCTCTGTATAAAAAGATGTTTGGAACATTTGTAGGCCCCATGAGTCTGAGAAGAATAACCAATAGCTTTGTTTAAAAATCAGAATTCAAAATGATATCATCCAATTGAAATGACTGACTGAATCTAACAAAATTAAATTTAAGAGTAGCCAATATAATATAAATACCTGAAGTTGAGTCTAACAAAGCAATTGCACTGATGCAGAATAGAGAGTTTTTAGTTAAGAGTAGCATATGGCAGGAAAAATAAAAAACCACCTTATGGGTCTAGGTGATGGAAGAATTAATGAGAACAAACAGGGTAATATGCCTGCCAAAGACACTAACGTGACTCATCTTCATAAGGCACTCAGAAACTCATAAGGTAGAGGGTGTAGTTAGGCTTCAATGTGAAATTATGAATGCAGAACCAAAATTTGTAGCATGTAGAGAAACCAATTCTGCCTAGCAGATTCAGAATCTTCCATATAGTGAGTGCTTCCACATAGTAATAATTATATGTTGAGTTGGTTTTTTATGGAATAACATATGACTTGCGTCTTAAAGGTTGAGTTAAATATGCCTAGCATCAAGACAATATAGGCATTCTACAGAAATAAAAACCTCTCAAATAATGGAAGCATGAAGAAGTAGGGCAAATGTTTGAACAAAAGCATGAAAGGTACAGAATGTGAAAGAGTAGTAAGAGGCAAGGCTGACAATGTAGGTTGGATCAGATAATAGAAGATCTTATATGCCAGGCTAAGGAGTTTGCATCTGATTCTTTATCCTATTTTAAGATTTTAGAAAGAGTGATAAAACTATGCTTAGATTTGTGATTTTAGAATATATTAAAAGCAGAGTTTTTTGGGAGAGGTGGAAGGTCCAGACTCCTTTAGGAGGCTGTTTAATTAAGAGATGATGAGGGCCAGAACTAAGGCAGTGGAGTGGGATCAGACAGGAGAGGCTAAGAGATCATATTTAAGTTCTTTCGACACAGGTGAAAAATGGAAGAAAAATAAAATCTAACATATGCTTAGTGCAGGGAAAGAATATATGCTAGTCTGCTGTTTAAATCCATAGCCATAATTAGGTTGTAGAAATATCTAATTTGATATCTATTTGTCCAACTAAGCACAGGAATTCAAATACCCAGCTGGAGGGAGATACAATAAGATTAGCAATTTAAATTTTTCTTTATTTCGTTTATAAGTACATGGGTGTTCTGAGACTAGACCATATTTCACTCTTTTTGATAAATGAGAATGGGGACAAAAGAATTTATAATTTTTTATGTTACTGTACTTATATTTCCAAGGGTAAAATCTCGAATATATCACTGAAACAAGACTTTCCCCCTTGCTTTGTTAATAAACTTAGTTTCAGAATTACAAAAAAAAAAACTTGCAAAAGTCGAGTTCTCATGTCCCCCATCCCCTTCCCCATTTTCTAAGGTGAATGCCACAGCGAGGCGCTAGTCAGTTGGTTCAGGACAAATTCATTCACTGTTCTTGGAGAAGCCTGATCTGGGGACAGAGTCCCAGTGCGCACGTCTCAGGACTGAGGTTAAGTAGTCTGTTAAATAACGTTAACAATGGTATTTTCGTAAACGATCTCTGCGGAGGTTACTCTGGGTTTTGCTTCCTGCTTGGAGTGAGGTGGAGGATGTTTTTGGCAACCTGACCAGAAGCGGTGCAGAAACCAAGGGGGCCGGTCTCCCTGGGAGCAAGGAGGTAGCAGGTGGGAGAGAGGGGCTGGCGGACACTGCCCTGCAAAGGCGAATTCAGAGGAACTCCAGGACCACTGGAATCTGAGAAGCACTTTCAAGCTTTTCTTTCTAGGATGTAATCCCTTTATTCATCATCAAACCTTAGTAAAATGTATTAGTTACAAAGGTGTGTTTCAGCTTTGCTTAGGACATAAAGAGAGCCCGAGTTCTAGCTTTGGGAAGAGGTTGCCTGGAGTGAGCTGCAGGGATGAGAAGCAATGATGAGAAAGCCAGAGTCACCGGCAGAGCAGCCGGGAGCAGCTATGTGCAGTGAGGCTGCACAGGCAACGCCAGGTGGGTCTGTGGAGCATTTGAACCCCCTGCAGGGATGCTCGGAAATTCGTGAGGAGGACACTGGGCTTCCTATAGTCACATAGCCTGAGGCCTAACTTTTACTTGTGTGTGAATATAGAAAGAAGTAACCCCTTGAAATATGAATAATGAAGGGACATTCAAGATGCTTGTCTTTTCCAACTTTACTATAACACCTACCATAAAGAGGAAAAACATTAAAAACAATAGTCATCTTTTACTTCAATGTACATTTTTATTTATAATCGAAAAGAATAGTCTATTGTACTGCTAACTTACAGTAATGCACCCAGAATCAAAGGGTCCATAGAGACATAAAAAATGTATGTAGTTTCTATTAAATAACACTTCTGGTCATTTTAGAATATGAGTATAATATACAGGTACTATATGCACAAAAAATGTAAAAAGGAATTGTGAAAACAAGTCTTGTTACTGGTATATAAGAAAAAAGACTTTAATTTTTCACAGGCTACCAACATCATATAGGGTGGTTCCTAACAGGATTTGACTTTTTCAATTAATTCACCCGGTAGCTCAAAAATCTGTAGAAAAGAAGTTAATATACAATGAAGTCACTACACAGTATCAGGGGGCAGTAGAAATTCATAGCGGTACAAAATATCATTCAAGATTTTTACATTAAGTTGCAGTGTCAAGATTGAGACACATCTTAGTTGGCAAGCAATCTGAGAATTGTTCAAGATTAAAAGTTTGTTTTTTAATAACTTCTGCTGGTAAAAATGTGAAAGGTTAAAAACATGTAGAAATAGACAGGGGGTGCAATATCCTTGCCTTTCTGTCCTCTTACCAGCAGATCCTTGCCTTCGAAACACAACAAAATGCTTTAGGTACTTGCAATATTTTCCATCCGATGGCGGAGATGGTATTACAAAAGCGAGAGCAAACTAACTTTTATTCTGTTGGTCACAGCACCAAAAACACTTAGAGTCATTCTCACCGTTTAAATACTGCTATCGTGCTTTCCACAACAATAAGACATAATAATAATATCCGGTTTGCTAGAAAGAATATCAGAGAAGTAATCGAGTTGCATGATCCCTGTGATGATGCCACAGTTGCACGGGGATGGCTTTTAGCATTGCTTTTGCTCCTTTAGTGCGTTCCCTTACCTGTGTCCTCTGGATTTTGTTTAAAGACTGGCCCATCAAACCAGGCCCTGGAGCACCCTCTCAGATCACTACAGACACAACAAGAAAATGTCTGTTGATGTCACTGAAGCAAATGGTGGCCATGATTATTTTTGACTGTTAGGAGCTTAGACTTGCTATCTTTTATGCAAATACAAAGGTGCTTCAGACTTGCTTCGGTTTGTTTGGGAGGGGTGACTACAGTTCAGGCATCTGTTATTCAGGTCCTGAGCATTGGGGGGCTCATTTGGTCATCGTGGCACATGTCTGCCCAGAGGGGTGGTGCAGTCCAAGACCTAATGAGACTTCAGAGAGAACAGGTGTGGTATCTAGAGATTGAACCCACGGGAAGCAACTTACTGACCATCCGAAAGCTGCTGGAATTGCTTTTGCAAACTTTTCAAGGCAAAGGTGTGTGTTTGGTTTGTTTTTGTCACTCCTCCAGCTTCTTGCACAAAGTGGATGCTAAGTGTTTGTTGAGTGCACAGGGAGTTGGAGGGCAGTTGTGAGTGGACTCTCCTCCCTCTCGGGATTGCTGAGACTCAGAATCTGGAAGAAGGAGAGCTAGCATCTCACCCCTGGTCCCTGCTGTGCAGAGTGCTAGCAGGCATTGGCTTAGGAACGGAGGAGTCCTTCTCTTCACAACTGGACTGTGAGCTCCTTGTGGACAAACTCTATCATTTTGCTTTGTATCTCTAGTGCCTGCACAGTACCTCAAACACAGTAGATACTCAGCAAGGGTGTTTTGAAAAAAAGCAGCAGGAGCCATTGCTTGCCACCAGCGGACACCGGCACCTGCTGTGCCTTGAAAGAGGTCATCTAATTCATCTCACCCCTATAGCTGGGTTCACAATAATAGCATGGTAACTAGCTGCAGAAAAACTTCAAAACCAGTAGCATCTTCTGGGGATTGTCAGTTTTACATGCCAAAGAGCAAATCGGACTTATCCCTGAATGAAGACGAAACTACACATCCCAGTTTCATATAAGCTACTACTATCTAGAAAGGAGATTTCCTTTTCTTGAGTGAGAATAGGTCAAGAACGTGCCAGGAAGCAAGTTTGTTTTGGTGACTGCAGGCAGCAGGGCGACCACTTCCCACAGAGAAAGCATGCCATACTCATGCTTTCTGCAAAGGTTTCCCTGGGCTGGGAAATATCCCGGGGCTTTGCTATCTTTGCAGCTGAAAAAATCAGGGTAGTTTACCAGAAGAGAGAATTTGGCAACTGCAAGGTGGAGGAAAATTGATCACAGGGGAGAATTCCAGAGAACTAATACCAAGGCCCACAATCTTGAAAATCTATTCATTTCTCCCAGGGGGAGCTTCTCACTAGACTGTGGCTCCTGTCCAGGATGTGCAGGGAGTGTCTTTGCTGTTCTTTAACCTTCTAAATACCTAAGCATCTTTATTTTATCCGTTTCGGATGGTGAGGTCTCCAAAATGAATTTTGCGCACCTAATTACTTTGAGAGATCATGTTGATCACAGAGCTGACGTAATGTTGTTCGGGTTACACTGGGCACAGCAATGCCATGGTTAGAGGGATCCTGTTCAAACTGTAGACACTGAGGACCCGTATGGTTATTTGAAAAAATTTCCAGTAGATAACACTAAAGCATCTTTAAATAAAAATCAATAATCAATATCATTTTAGGACAGATGAAAGAAAAGTGCCTTGAGTAAGGGGGTTCCTGTCTCTAACCACAATAAATACTTTTCCTGGTCATCTGGATTCATTATAAATAAAATGCTTTTCTATGAAACAATACAGTGTTGTCCACAGACTCTTAAGTATATTCATTCTCAAATGTCCCTTGACAACCTCGCTATAGATTTTTTAGATTTGTTTTCTATCTCTGTTCTTTTTAAAATATGTTAAATTACTGCATTTCTGCTTATCGTGTAACATTACCGACCTTCCCAATTTTCTTCTTGTAATCTTTTATGTGACTGAAAACCATGTCATTAAGACAGAATTATGTATACGTTAAGAGAAAAGAGGATTTAAATAAAGGGCTGGAGAGCTTTTCTGTGGCAACGACTCAGAGTGTGGGTTTTATAACTTGTTTGGGACAGTCAGAGACCTTTTTTGCTTCTAAGTTCTCAGTTCCGCTGTGGTTACGTGAGGTTGCCAGGTAGCAGAGTTCTTGTCACATACAGGTAGTCTCAGAAAAATTTGAAAGGTAAGCACAACTGAGAAGACAATTTTTTTTTTTTTTGTCCCTTTACCTACAATGGCAGAGATTCCTTAGTATTTTCAGATCAGAAGTCTCAGTGGGATTTCTCACCTGTGCATTTCTACCACAGGGATGAGAAATGACTTTGTTATTCCGAGCCAGGCATTTTGATTTAGGGACTGATTTGGAAATTAGTACTTTTCACTTCAGATTTCCCCCTAAGGACTTAAAAGTATTTTGAAGTGTTAACACCCAAATTCCCTTTGAGTTATACAGCTCGAAATTGGAATATTTGTGTCTTTTAAAGGAAACGAGACACAGTCTTATTATGGTTATCACTGATGCTAATAATATTCTATGCTGCCAGTGCCTTTCACATGGCATCTTAGATTTGCAGGGAACCTTTAAAGAAAGCTCCATTTTCTTAAGAGGTTGCAATTATCATGCAGCCCTATATTTCTAGGTATGGAAATGTGAAGCTCAGGCAGAATAAAATCAAGGAGGGTTGGTGGCCATGGGCCCTGAAACAAATGAGGAAAGAATAAAACGAGATCAGGAGTTCGTCTTCTCAGCCCTGCCCCCAAACTTCCTTCTTGACAGATTAACAGAACACACTCGACTCAAGTTCAGAGACTTTAAAGCAAAACCCATGCCAGTCCAGGAGCACAAAGAGAACTTTGTAGGGGGCCAAGTGGTTTCAATTTCTGGGTGAATTTTAGATATTTGAGTCCCGTAATCAACGTTCTTTCTCTGCGATGTTAAAAATCCAAAGATCAGTCAATTTTTTTTTTAATTCACCACACTAAACAAGTGGTTTAAAAATAATAAATAAAATGGAATTAATGAACTATGCTTACCCTATAGAAACAAGTTAAGCATGCCACACGAATTGCCCAAAATTCTATTCTTTAAAGTTATTTAACTTGGTGCATTATACATTATACTTTTCCTAAAAAATGTCTTCCTCAGGAAACTTTTTTTTTTAATTTAGAGTGATGGCAAACATGAAAAGCCATAGAAGAACCTAACTACATATTTATAGGTATTAGTTGAGTGAATGAGTTAGAAGTGATAGCTTATAATAATAAAAACTCTGGGCAGTGTAAAGAGAAGACTGTACAATACAATGCCCATTCTGATGAAGGAATTAGAAAGTGAATTGACATTCACATATAATGCCCTATTTGTATTACCATTATCTGAATAATAGGAATAATTTCAGTGATTAGGCTTTGGATTCGTATGACAAAGGTGACCCAAAGAAACTGTTTTGTAAAACTGCTTTCAATGACTGCTTTTTTAGGTTTAAAATAGACTTAAGAATCCAGAAGGGGAAGAGATCAATTCCCTTTAAAAGAGGTTTCAAAGAAACGAAACTGTGTGTGGCAGTTAAAAAGTGACTTTGAGCAATTATTTACAAAATCACTTTCTCAGGAACAAAAGCCTTTAGAAGAGACTGACATCCAGCAGTTGAAAGTCAACTCTCTCTCTGCTGGTTGACAAAGAATCACGAGAAGGCTTGAGTAAGGTAGATGGAGTTATGTCTGAACCATAAGTGAAGAAAGAAGGTAGACAGGGCTCAACTGTTTTGTCTTTCGGGAAGCAAAGAGCAGTGATCTGAGGTCTGGGATTTCTCATTTGCCCTGAGAAGACAAAAGAACAGGACGAGAGCCCACTGGAAGGGGACTATCTGACTGTCCGATCCTCACATCCAAGTGGAGGAAAGGTGAGGTGAGAGGAGCCAACAGCAGGTGTTTTCCTCGGGGGTCCTGAGCCTTGAAGACCAGGGCCTGAACCCCAGGCGAGAGAAAAACATCAGACTGCAGTCGATACGATAGTTAAGGCCTGGTTCAGTCGGGACTTGTGGCAGCTGATGGCCACCAAATGTAGAGGAAAGAAAGCTGAACTGAAAGCTTGCATAGCAGACCCAGTGGGACATGGGACAGGCCACTGCAGCTTCCAGCCTCAGTCCCCTCACCTGTAAATTGAGCAAATGAATTGCTGAGGTCTTTTCAACTCTATAGTTTGATCCAGCAGAGAAATAACACTTGCGCTAGGCATCTCATTTCTTTTAACTTTCACTCGCTAAAATATTACTATTTATCGTTTAGAAAACGGGGCATATGGCACATTTAACAATGTGATTATTTAGAAAAGGTTGTACCTAAGTTTTGAAGTTTGTGTGTAGATGTGTGTGTACTACATGAAGAAGTCAACCAATCTTACCTCAGTCATCAGTGACAGCTGCCAGATTTGTAGGCATAAGGTGTTAGGAGAAATAATCAATACTTTTCAGTGATTGAAATCACTTCATGGGATATTTTTTGATAAGCAGTACTTGGAATATTTCTCTGCCTCTGTCTCTCTCTGTCTCCATCTCTCCATCTGTCTCCGTCTCTGTCTGTCTGTCTGTCTCTCTTTCCCACACACACACACACACACACGGCCTAGAAGGAATGTACAGTAAAATCTAATTACAAAAAATGGTTTGATTACCTTCAATTGAATTTTTTCTTAGAGAAACAGACTATCAATAGTTTAAAATTTTCACTCCACTCTAGTCGATATTATGTTCCTGAAGAAAAACAGATGAAGGGAAACACAGGCCCAACTTTTATTGAGAAAAAATAATAGACCAGGAAGGGTCATCTACTTTTCACTGTCTGTTCTGCTCCACCTTCCTAACTACCAGTGTCCTTTGCATATTTGTTGAATTGAATAAAAAGAAAATAATGACACTAATCAATTCAGAAGAAAAGGTGCTGCCAAAATAAAATAGTTGAAGAGTTATGACCATAGAAGAATTAATTTATTTTTATAGCAGAACAGTGAGAACTAAGCAATACATTAGATTGGCTCTTGAATTTTAAATTCAATTTAAAGAGGAAAACTAAAATGTACTCTGCAGAATTATGGGAAACAGAAAGAGCTTGTATCATAGATTTACTTTTTTTCTTTCTAATAAGAAAGGTAGAAAGATGAGGTAGAAATTCACATTTCACAGAATCAGTGATTAATTTCTCACAGTATTGAATACATGTATTTTTTCTATAATGAATTATAATTAAAGTAAATGAAAACATTATTCCAAAAATCATGCCAACTAGTTTGAATTGTGGCAGAGGCTGCTAAGCATTCTTCAGTATACATTTCCCTTTCTTATTAAGAAATGAAGCCCCTAATTTTTAGATGGGTTCAGGGTCACCAAGAATTAAGACTACAATTCTCAGCTTTCCTTGCAGTTAAATTTGGGGTGGACCAACTTTTGGCTAATGGGACGTAAGAGAAAGCAGCGTGTTCAAATTCTGAGACATGTTGTTAGATGAGAGAAGCACTCTTCTCTGTCCCCTTTTCTCCTTGTTGGCTGGAATACAAAAGCAATTGCTGGAACTTTGGCAGCCATCATGAGTCATGTTATGATCTTGAGAACGGCAGGGCACATAATGAAGCAATGAGAGAGGGGCCTGGGTCCCTGTCTCTAGGGAGCCCAAGTCCAGCTCTTTGCTGACTATCTCCAGAATTCTGAAATATGAAGAGATATTGACCTCTAGCTTATTTAAGCCACTGCCACTTTTCTTTTTTCCTATTTTTTTCATCACACGTACATAAACCTAATCCTAACCGATAAAGACTGACAAGGTTGTCCGCCAAAGCCAGATCCATGAGAATAACCATAGATAATTGATTTCTTCAAACTGTTTTTTAAAAACTTAACTCTAGAGATGAAAGGAAAAGCAGAAAAAAATGGTTCAATGTGTTTAGTTAAAGAAATAAGAACAACCACCCTGAGCTAAGAATCAATGTCTAAATCCAAATTAGGTACACTTTCAACTTTGAATTCTTTCTTCCTCCCTCCTTCCTCCCTTTCTTTTTCTTTTCTTCTTTCATTCCTCCATTCTTTCCTTCCCATATTATTTCTTTTTTAAAAAAATTAATTTATCCCTCAAGTTCAAGCTAAAGCATATTTTGAACTCTGAATATTTCATTAAAAAATATTTAGCATTTCATATCATTCTTGCTCCTTATATGCTTGAAAGTCCAGGGAAGATGATTCATTTTTCATCTGCCAGTATTTTTTCTCCACACAAATATCAATACTTAAGAAGCTTTATCCAATTCCTAGAGATGGCATTTTTTCCCTTAACATTTAATAAAGAAATTAAGCTTCTTCTGGACAAAAAAAAAAAAGAGAGAGAGAGAGAGAGAGATGCTACCACAAATTGGGAGTTTTTTTAAGAATTC
>AWHC01013299.1:0-21176 GCA_000465285.1 Eidolon helvum | reverse complement strand
GAGCACACTGGGCCTCATCGGTGACTCTCTTTGGTCCATTTAGACACGATACAATTACTCCTGCCTTAGGGAATTTACTGTTCCCATAACCTGGTGTTTCCAGATCTCTGTCATTCACATCTCAACTCATATGTCACCTCCTCAGGGAAGCATTCCTTGACCACTCAATCCAAGCAGGCACTTTCCCAAATAACTCAATGACAGTGTTTTAAAGACTATGAAATATATAAGTCACAGCATTTGTTTTAGAAAACAATGTTGTGGTTGCTTTCTTCATTTCCTTTATCTCCATCTAAAACTATTTTGTTCATTTTTTTGGTTTGTTTATTTGTATGGAATAAAAACATAATCTATCAGTCCATTTGGGACATTTTGAAAGTGAAAGAGCATGCTAAAAGTCATGAACAGGCGTTAATGATCCCAGACAAATCAGGGACATGTGGTAGCCCTAATTATCTGCCTCCTGGACTAGGACATGAGTTCCATGGGAGCGGGACTTGGTCTTTTTGTTCATAGTGTGTCCTTAGCACCTACTACCTGACACACAGTAGGCTCTCAGTAATCATTGCTGACTGAATACCAAAACTTTCTGACCTCAGTTAATTATATTACAAAAATGGGTGTGATAACGTTGACAGCCTAGAGACTATTGTGAGGAACAAACAGTACCCCAAATGTGCGATCACATCCTCAACATGAGCTTATTTACTGTCCATGCTATTTCCATAAAAAAGTAAAGCTTTAGAACTAAAGAGGCCTTAGGTCCTGGGCATAGAATCCCAGAATGGGGGTGACAGTTGAGTCCAGTGTTTCTCAATCTTGGCTGAACATGAGGATTTCAGATGGAGAATCAGGCTCAGAAAGGAGAACTGCCCATGGTTACACACTTTCCACAGCAGAAACCACGCTGGGCCCCAGGTCTCCTGGCTCCTAGTCTGTCCTCTGCCCACTCTCTCAAATGGCTTCTTGTCAGCGGGTATAGCTTTCCATCCTTGGAAAGATCCCAAGGACATTCTATGAGAGAACTTGGGCTTGCTAATGAGCCCCAGTCTTCACCTACAGGATCAATGCACCAAGTTCAAAGCTAGATTAAGTTCCTTGTCAGATCACCCTGATCATCATGCCCACCTCAGAGCCATCAGCATGGGCACTGTGATGGTCAGTCTCCATTTGCCTTTCCAGATTCACTCTTCCCCTCAACACCTTCTCAATGCCCAGGGAAGGGACCTTCAAACGCTGAGTCAGCCAGGCTCCCCTGGCTTTTAATTTGGTTCAGCCAATGGGTGGCACCAGCAGGAGATCAGATGATAAGAGGAAAGCTCAAAAATGAAGCTAAACTCTCAGATGCTAAGCAGGGTCGGGCCTGGTTAGTTCTTGGATGGGAGACCACCTAGGAAGACCGGGTGCTATAGGCGTCAAAAAAAAAAAAATGAAGTTAACCTCCCTGGATTCTACGAGGATGACCTGGGCAGATGAATCCAGCACCTCTAGCTGACTGTTTCACATGGTCAGTGCATAATAAGTATCCTTCCTTTCTGATGTACAATAAGACATGGGCAAAAATCTGCCCAGTGCTTGAGGGAGAAAATGGAGATTAGCCTATATTTATAGCAAAGGACTGACAGAAAAGAATCATTTAGTTGAACAAAAAAACCAAAACACGAAAATAAAGAATTGTTTCTCTTCTCTGTTCCCCATATTTGTTGTTCTTGTTAATTATACCTTTCTTCTCTTGTATGGGGCCAACTTCCTTTTTCTTTTCCTAATCTGTTTATAAACAACATTGAGAGCTTTTTACAGTCTCTTGTGGGGCTTTCAAAAGGATTTCTGTACTTAGAATAATGCTTTCCCCACCGGCCATAAAGTGATTTCACAGGAGTATTGATCGAGAGCTGACTCCAGGGAGAAGTGATATGTTCCCAGCTTCCGAGCTTGTCCAGCAGTCTGGGTTAGCCTTTGAAATTGTGACAACCTCCTCTCAGAAGTGCTTGGAGCTATCTCAGACAACTCGACTGGGGGTTTTGGACCTAGAGTCCACAGTGCAACTTGGACAGCCACATGTTCCCAGTTTGAGCTGAGCGGAAGAGTTTAAGGAAGCCATCGCAGTTAGTGGAGTAGGAAGTGGGCAGGCTGGGCTGCTCCGGGGTCAGCTCACACTGCTGTGTATTGTTGGACACATCACTGAATCTTTTCATGCTTCAGTTTCCCCATGTGTAAAACTGGAGTCGTGACCATGTTTACTGCAAGCACCAGTGGTGGACAGGGCTCTGACTTGGGTTTCTGGTCCTGAGGGGGCCCTGAGGAAGGGAAGGGATTTGTGAGGATTGAAAATAATGACTGCCAAGTTCTTGGCACGTAGTAGGTGATCAATAAATAATAGTTATTATTACTTGATAGGTTTTGTGAATGTCGAATGTCGTTAATGTATAAGAATAACCAGTTGATGCTAGGCACACAGCAAAGGGTCGAAAAAATGGTATAATACATTGGAAAGCAGATCTAAGAATATGTGTGAAGAAAGATGAAAAGTAACGCACTCCACCCTGAGCTCGACTTGGATTATCCTGACACTTCTGTTGTCCTTGGACAATATCTTCTGGGGTCACCTCCCCATGTTTAAAAAAGACAGCTGAGCCCCTGACAGACACAGCTCAAGAGTGATGGCAATAAGACCTATTATGAAAGTTAAACTTTTTATTAGTTAAAGAAAATGTGACACTGCAGACATATTTCAAACCTTATTTTAAATTTCAAATTAGGTGAAAGATGGAGCGCAAATTTGAAAGCAAAATTTGTAGCCTTGAATTGCAAATTGTCATAGTTTTCTCGTAGATGTTGCTTTCTGAAGCACTGGACCAGGAGGCAAGAGGTTGGTGGCTTAGTCTCAGCCCTACTGTTTGTTAGTTGTGACCTTGGGACTCTGGTTTCTCACCTGTCAAACAGGCACGTTGGGCTAGAATTCTAAATGCCAGTCTTTCCATTTTCCCCAAACTCTGACATGTTTGGGTGGAGACCTGTCATAACTGACAATGAAGTCCCTGGGTAAGTGAGGTGGGATGGGGGTTAAGCCTCCCCCCCCCCGCCCGCTATAGATCCATGGGAGGGACCCCACTGTCTACTGAAAGGCTCCCTCCACTAAGTATGGAGAAAACTGGAAAACTGAGGGTGGGGCTGGTAGTATGTGGGTGAGAACGGGGTTATGGTGACAGCAACTGGCTCTGAGGGAGTGGTCAGCTGGAGCAGATGCTGAATAGAGAGGTCAAATAAGGTGAGCATCGACTGATCAGAGTGATGTAGAGTCACTGGTGACCTTGAGAAGAACCCCTCTGATGCAGGGGTGGGGGAGGAGGGATGAAAGTCAACTGAAATGGATTTAAATGAGACTGGAACAAGAGGAAGGAAAGATCATTAGACATACTTTGGAGTTTTGCTGTAGATCTAGAAAACCATTGTTAGAAGTAAGACAGAAGAGATATATAAGCACTAAGAACAGTGCCTGTCACACTGTAAATGCTAGAACATGTTAGCCAATATTATGATTCTTCATTTTCTCACTTGATCTTAATCACATTCCTGAGAGGCCCAGAGGTCAACCTTCATGAAATTCGAAATGAGAAAACTGAGGCAGATAAATATGTTGACTTACTCAAGGTCTCACATATAATTCATTGGTTTATCCGTTCATCCTACATGTCTGCTGCAATGAACAGGTCACTAAGAGTTGGGCTAAGAGCCAGGTCTCCTGGTCGACAAATCCATACCCCTTCCACTATATTAGGGGAAAGTTCTTAAAATGTTTAAACTGATCTTTGCTATTAAATGTGTGAGTTACAAATCATCAAGGCAACTCAACTCCCTGACTCCTCAAAGAGCTGTCAGTATAGTGACATTTACTTGATCTTCTCCATTTCTTTACATGTATAAATAGCATCTTCTACTAGAGGCCAAAAGCGACCCTTCATGCTTTATTTCGCAGCTTCTGTGAACTGGGAACCAAATAGCCATAGGACGGATCTTCTTTCTCACAGACAACCACTATCAGCATCTCCATGCTATGTTTTTTGGGCTCTAAAAACCCATCGAAAGTTGGCCTCTTGGCAGAGACTCCAGAGGAAGGTTAATTAGTGATCATTCTTGGGTTCGTTTAGACACAAGAAAAACCATCCTTTGAGAATGGGGCTGCAATTCTCAGCAACTCAGCCATCCATCACTGTCAAACAGGCAGGATTTAATCAACTGCTCAGCACTGAAAAGGCTGAGCCCTCGAATACCATCTATCTCTTTGAACTTTATTGCCAATGTTCCTTTTCTCAACCTCCTGAGTAACCTAATTTCTATGACCAAGGAAACTGAATGCAGAATCAGAGAAGAGGCACCGATTAACCCTCCCTCCCACCACCACTATCACCGTGATGCTGTCCGCAGACAGAGATACACTTAAGCTATTTCAAATGCAATCCTTGCTTTCTGAGACTAGGGAGCTTCCTAGCCTTCCTTGGGACCCATCTCCACCAGAGGCCCTTCTCCAGCGTGGAAGGGAACAGCCAGAGAAGAGCATGGCCCGCTTGGCTCCTGGCAAAGCTGAGACTCCAATCCCTAGGCCCTGCTTTCCAGAACTTCCTGCACTAGACCACAGCCCAGAGGTGATATGTGTGGGCTACAGAGTGTGCCAGGCTGGAGTGCAAATTCTGGAGCTGACACCTACTTCCATTTGACTTTGGGTCCTGGCTCTCAGTTAAAACCACCTGGAAGGGGTGTGCAGATTCAAGAAGGTAATATGCACATGACCTTGTAGCATAGTTCCAGCACTCAATTAATCAGTACAATAATTACTCATCGCCGTCATTGCTTTTACAAAGATGAAAAGGACCACAAAAAAGGGGAATATGACCAACTCAGTTTAAACATATAATACTGGTTAAACATGTCACCTAAGCTTAATTCTCCATGCTACTAGAGATGGCGTGTACTCGTATTCAGACACTGTCACGTGCGGGTCCTCTGTGACCAGTGCTGTCTTAAGAGGACAGCCCTCTGGGGCCAGCGGCCTTGCAAACTCAGTATGCAGTCTCTTACTCTGTGCAGTGATCTGTTCCCTTGCCCTTTTCCAATTGTTCACCTTTGCTTTGATGGTCTCAGTGTGGAGGTATTCTTCTACCTTGCAATGATATTTGCAAATTCCTCAGACTCCTGTCTGACCACATTCCTCCAGACAAGTTTGACTTAGATCCAAGGGCCCAGACTACAGGACAGGGAGCTGCATTTCGTGGTGAGCCTCTGATGCACCTCTGGTTAGATTTCTGTCTAGCATGTCGCAGCCCACCTTCTAACAGCCATTCGCTCCCCTCTTAGGGTACAGTCTCCCTCTCCCCTACAGTGCTTCAGGTGGTATGTTATGGGCAGAATCGTTTCCCCCCAAATTTCGTGTGTTCAAACCCTAACCTCCAGGGTACCTCAAAATACCATTGTCCTTAGAGATAGGGTCTTGAAAGTTAAAATGAGGCCATTAGTGCAGGCTCTATCCCACTCTGACTGGTGTACTATATGAAGAGAAAATATGTACACACCGGGAATGCGTGTGCACAGAGGAAAGACCACGCGAAGACACACGGGAGGTGGAAATCTAGAAGCCAAGGAAAGAGACTCCAGAAGAACTCAACCTTAAAGACACCTGGATCTCAGACTTCCAGCCTCTAGAACTACAAGAAAATTTCTGTCGTTTAAGGAACCTGCTATAGCAGCTGACAATACAGTCTATTTTTCCTTCCCAATATCCAGACACTTGTACAACATAGACTCATGAGTTAAGACAAACTACGTTGACTCATTTCTATGGTGGCTTTGGGGAACTCTGTTTCCAGCCAATTATTTTTATGGTGTCACGTGACAGCGGCAGGAAGGGAAGCCACAGCACTGGAGAGCATACTTTTCCTCCAGTGTATCATCCTTCCGCTGCTCCCAAGGGTGAGGCTGGAACAGAGTTACTTCTTGTTCACTTGCCAGCTTCTCTCCGCGGCCATGATCGTCCCATACGTTCATTTCTAGTCACTTCGCTGAATGCTCCTTTCAGGAATAAGCACCAGGCCACTCACAAAAGGAAGTCACCGTGTCCTGTCCCAGCTTCTATACTTGGTGAAATGTTTCACATTTGAGGCACTGTGGGGAGTGCCACAATGTAGCTCTAACCTTCAAATCCGAACTGTAAGCTCCCCCCAGATTCTGTATGTTCAAACCCTAACCTCCAGCACCTCAAAATACAACTGTCCCGCAAGCTCAAGGAGCATCCTCTACCTGTCACCCTTATTATGGCTTCACCCTTCGCCCATTGCCAACCTCTCTCTCTCAGTCAGTATCTAATGGCTAAGCATGCAATTAATTGTTTCCGACTGTTTCAGAGGTATAGGCTTGCCTCCTACCATAAACCCCTTAAGCTTCATGGAGTGGAGGGGAGTCGGAGGTTGGCTTATGAACGACTATAGGCCCCAGAGACCTAGCACACAATCCAGCTCACATTCCCCAAATCTTGGCCAACTTTCTGGAATTTCCCTAGATCTTCAGAGCTGCCTTCTCAACAGTCCCAGCTGCAGTGTGGCCTGCTCCTGGAATTCTTTTCCATGACTTCTGTTTTCACCAAGTATATAAACTCAGGAAAATGAAAAGAGAGAAATGTACAAAAACACGAGAATAGAAACTAAGGGATCTAAGCCTGGAATCAAAACTGGTTCCTTGGGAACATGACTCTCCTGCACAAAATAATCTTATTTTGATTAACAAAGCCTCATTATGAAAGCAGTATTGGTGTCTGGAGAGACCAAGTTTGGAAGAGCCACTAAGCTGTCAAGACTCTTTAAATTATGATTCTGACTTTCAAGTCTGTCATTTCTTCCACCTCCCTCTGTGTTCTGAACCAAGACGGAACTCCATGGGAGAGGCACCCCCTGTGGGATAGGGAGAGAATGGACTTTGGGGTCTGATAGGAAGGGGTCTGAATCCCACCTCCGCATCTTAGGAGCTGTGACTTTCCTTGCAAGACTTCTGCCAAGATTAAGAGATAATATATGTGCACGTGCCAATGCTCACAGTGGGTGCCCAATACATGCAAATAGTTTAATTCATATCAGTGTGAACCCTGAACATACCTTGCTGTCACAGCTTCTTCTGCCATCTCCACTGGTTGACCTCCTATCCTCCCTTTCAGTCCTAGGTTAACTGATACCTCTTCCAGGAAAAAGTCCCTGATTTCCAAGTCAAATAAAACATCACACATGGAAATGTGACCACGTTGTTCCCTTATTCAAAATCACAGAGAGATTCTCCATTGTCTAGAGAACAAAGCCTAATCTCTTTAGGGAGAACAACAAGGCACTTCATAATTTAACCTCTGTCCCCAGTCCTTCACCAAACTTTGTCTTCATTTTGCATTCCAACCATGTGCATCTACTGTGGTTTCCTGAATACAGCAATCTCTTTATTTCCCTACTGCTGGGAGCTGCCCCATCAAAACCTGGTGGCTGAATCAACTTGCACTTGGACTTCTGGGACAGGAGGCAGGCACATGGGTCCAGTTGTAAAAGGGCCCTCTGAAACGTTCTTTCCTTGGAGCACATGGGAATCACTCCCGAGACCTTTGAGTCTTTGCATTTACATCTTGCAAAGAGCACTCCCCGAGTTCATCTGAAGCCACCCTCAGGATGACCATGGAAGATGTGTTTGTGTCCCCACTCCCCAACCTTTCTGCCTGCCTACCTGTCAGCAGGCTGGGGCCAGGGGAGGAAGAATCCTTCCAAAGGGTGGACTGAAAATTCGGGGCTCTGCTATTGCTCTGTCCAGAGTACCAGGCAAGAGTGTGGTCCCAGGGAGAAACAGACCCAGCCTTGCCCTGACTTGTCACTTACCCGCTCTGGGAGCTTGGACATGTCTCTGAACCCCCATTCCTTCATCTGGGGGAGGAGAGTGGTAATCACACCTCAAAATGTTATGGTGAGGAGTGCCTGGCATATAGCAGGTGTTCAATAATGTTTACTATTATTAGAATTTCTGGAAGCAGAAGGCAGTTGTTTCTCTGAAATACCACTGGACCGTGACAAGCATTTGGGCTGGGTTTTATGCACTGTCTGAAAAGACTGATTCAACCACTTTGGCTATCTCCATAGTTCAACATTAAAAGGTCAAGGTTATGTCCTCCATTCTCATCCTTTTGCTTCAGAGGCTTCCCTATGAAAATTGTTATAGAGAGTCTGGTAAGTGACTTTTCTGGAACATGTTCAAGAATGTGACCTCTACCACTCTGACTCTTTAGGACTTGTTGTATGAGGTGCAGATCATGGTGTGGAAAGATCCAAGAACCTGGAGGCAGAGGACCCGAGTTCAAGTCTTGGCCCATCTGGTTACCAGCTGAGCTGTGTGATCTTGGCTCAGTCACTGAGCCTCTCTGAACCTCAGATTCCTCTTCTGAGACATACATGGGTGTCTACCTCACACAAATAAGACAATGACAGAGAAAGTGTTTTGTAAACTACTTTCAGGTCTAAGGTTATTGTATTTGCCTCTTTTTTCTCTTGGTCTATTTTACAACAGACTAAAAATCTCTTATCCGCAATTCCAAAACGCAAAAACATCTGAAAACAATATTTTCTTTTGTAATTCATCTGGCTGCAATGCAATATTCTTGACCTGGACTGGTGTGAGTTTATTTATAGACTTTATTTATCCCACTTATGGTGAATATTCATGTTTTACTGCAGAAATAGTAACGTGTTTGGTTCGAGAGTGCTATTCCAGTTACCTCTGGGGGTGTCAAGTAATGCATGAGATATTCTGAATTCTGAAAGACATCTGGCCCCAAGTTTTGCTTAAGCAGTTGCAGATTTATAATCTAGGAGCATGTCCTAAATTGTAGGCATCTGTATACCACTTTCATGATTTTTGTTATATTCTTATTATTTACTGTATGTATTTTCAATTAACTCCACTTATTTTTTCACTTATTTTTTCAAATATATCTTTCAAAAAATACGCAGTAAAATAAACACCTAATTATATATATTAAAAATGTCTGTCTATGTGATAGTCCCAGATCACCCCGCATAGCACAGTGAATGAGTGGACCCCACACTGTAGGCACCAGTGATCTGGAACCAGAACCACACGTTAATTCTTAAATAGTAGGAACACGAAGGATAAGAGTGACATCTTCGAGGTCTGGTCTCATCTTTGAGGTTCTGGGTTATCATAAATATTCAGCAGTTCAATTCCACCCAGAGCCGGCTGCACGCCTGCTGTGAGCCGAGCTCGATCCCCTCAGCTGTGAAATTCTGCTGAAAACCCACGAAAGGGCCAGCAGAGATGCTCTTAGCTTCCTAAGAGCTTCCATGTGGCTAAATTCTTTTGCCGACACTGTCATCCGGTTCTCACCTGCACCCATAGCACAGGCAGTAGTAGTGTCACTGAAAACAAAAACCCAGGCCCATCCAGGTTGGGAGCTTTGCCTATGATCACACAAGTCACAGGCAGAGCTGAGAGTAAATTCAGGTGCCCGTGGCTGACAAAGTGGGTCTTGGTCTCCATTTCGGTGACATCAAGCCACAATGATGGCACTACTTATGCTGCTTTCTGCCTCTGGTTTATATGTTAATATTCATGAAAACTGCTAGGTTTTCATAAAAGCAGCCTGTTCTCAGCCTAAAATATCCCCTCACAGCTCAGCTATTATCCTTGGCCGGTTCTCCGCGAAAATGCACTGATTAAAAGGGTCTGACGAAGCTTTTAGAGGTTTTGAGAATCTTTAGAAGAACTAAGAATTCTATGTCCATCTTTGCATTTTCCGCAAAGTTAGGGGGATAGCTGTGTGTGGAAATGGGGCAGGGCCCAGAAAATCTGTTCTGAGACCACACATAACGGCATAATTTAGCCTTTTGGAAATTTTTTAAAACCGTAATCTCTAGGGAAATTAAGAATTTCCCAAATTATCTATAAACAAATAAAGGAAAATCAGAGGCGTCTCTCTCTCTCTCTTTCTCTTTTTCCTTTTTACCAGAATTAATCACTAACATTACCAGCTTTCCTCTTTTTCCCCATGTGTAAGGTCAGGAAACGATGCTGGAGGGCAGGAGGCCTGGGTCCTAAATTCTGCCCTCAGAGTAACCAGCCCTGTGCCCCGGACATTGGTCTACCACATGCAGATGACAGAGGAGGGCTCTAAGGAGCTGGCTTCCAATGTAACATGGACATGTAGGTGTCAAGCAGACGGATGTTTTAATCTGAGCTCTGCCCCTTGGACAAGTTATTTAAATGTCTCTGAGCCCCTCTTTTCTCACCTGTACACCTATCTCAAAGGTGTGAATGAGGATTAAAGAACACAATGGGTGTCAAACACTGAGCACAGCCCCAGTACAAAGTACTCGGTAAATAAATGGTAGCTGTTTTTGTTACTGCCCATTTGAATAATCTGGGCCTCCAAACTGAACTAGATAAACAAACATATAATGAGCTTTTAGCGATTATGAATTGGCTGCCCAGAACAGAATCACCAAGGAGACTTCATACGGCTGACAGATAAGCTTATCAAGATTCAGTTTTCAAATGCTTGACTTTTTCTAGCTTTGAGAAGCCAATCACAAGATGCCTTAAAAAAAATAAAAATCAACCAGCACAGCTTTCAATATGGCCAGCCATTGACTGCCAGTGGAAAAGGAAGTCAGGGAAAATGGAAATACAGAACATCAACAAATAATTATTATTGTAGCCTTTGATTTGCAGAACAGATTATTTCACCCGGATGCGGTCCCCTGATTTGAGTTTCACTAAATTAGCATCTTTGATTCCTCTGTTATGAAAGAGAGGGAAACCACCCAGAGTTAAGCAGAGGCCAGAGGAGGCATGAAAAACTCAGGCTAGTATTTTGTAAAATGGAGTCACCTAACCAATTGCATCAGGGTGACCTAGATGTTGTTAAAATGCAGATTCCTCCAGACCCAAAAGAATGAGACTATCTGGGTTGGGGGTTGAAAATATGCATCTTTAACAAGCATCCTTGTTATAACCAAAACTATGAAAACCACTGATCTGAGGCCATGTTATAATCATGCAATAAATGCCACATATTCATGCATCATCTCCATAGGATTTCTGTCTCCAGTAAAAATATCATGGTCTAGAAAGAACAAAAGACAGGCAAACAAACCATTCTAGGAAGTGCATATATGTGAAAACAAAGTATAGTGGTGTCCCGGAGCAGGGGGGTTGCATGCTGGGGGACACAGAGGGACACAGTTGTCAAGGCCTTCCCTGAGTGGAAGCTCCACCTGCACATTTTATAGGTGGACAAAGTGGGTAAAGTGTAGAAGTCAGTGGGTGGCCAGGGACAGGGTGCACAAGCAGAAGGAATAGCATAAACAAAGCAGAGAGATGGGAGAGCCCCTGGCATATCTGAGCGGCTGCATAGCTTCTTTATGTGGCTGAAAGGCAGGGAAGAAATTGGGAGGGATAGCAGAAATGTGTCTCCTCAGCTGTGCAAAATCACAATTTACATTTCCCTTCCTCCGAGAAGCAAAGCCATCTCAAGTTCCTAGCATTAAAAAGCATAAACAAATCTCTAGGCCTTACTATGACTTTTTTTTTCCTTTTCCTGATTTTAAAACACACTTGCATCCCACACCAAATCCTAAGTAGGTGCTAAATATAACTTTTTGAGCTTTCTCCATTCACTCTGCTGAGTCAGTCTTTCCAAGTGTGACTTATGGCTCAGACTGTGATTGAATCAATTTAGTCAATGAACTTCAGTCAAACCAAAGATTTATTTTCCATAAACCCTCCTTCCTTATTCGGATGAGGTATTGTTATAACTATTTTAGGAATATGCTCATGGACCGACTTTTCAAGTTGGGACTATATCACGTTATCTATTGGTATGTAACATACCATCCCAAAACGTAGTGGCTTAAAACAATAACCTTTGTGTTTGCTCACTGCTCTGGAATCTGGACTGGGCTCAGCTGAACAAAGCTTCTGATGGTTTTGATGATGGTCACTCACTCATTGGCTGAGTTCGGCTGGGGGCTCGCCGGGGGCTGGGATGGCAGGACTTTTCTTGGGCCTCTTCACATAGTCCCACTGACAGGGTAGTCAGATATGGCATCTCAGACTCCCAACGGCACCAAAGCAGAAGCTACCAGTACTTCTTAAGGCCCAGAACTGACACAGTGGCACTTCTGCTACATTCCGTTAGTTAAAGCAAGTCGTAAGCCCGGCCCAGATTCATGGGAAGGGGATTACACAGGGTGTGAATACCAGGAGGCATTGTTTATTGAGGCCACCAATGAAACAGGCAATAATAGTTTGTTCTCTGGTCCCTAATAGCTTATACGCTCCCATATCCCAATACCCTTGAGAGTCTCATCCTATTACAGCATCAGTCTCAGGCTCAAGGTCTAAGTTCTTGTCATCTAAATCAGGTCCAGGTTCAGATGAGGTTCCTCAGATATATTTCTACTAGCTCTGAAGACCTACGAACTCAAGAAACAAATAGTTTTTCTCCACATACTAGTGAGAAAGAGATTAAATAATCCCAATGGTCGCTTTTAAAAAAAGGACAATGGAAGGCACATAGTTGTTGCTGGTTCATAGCAATTCTGAAATCCAGCCGGGCAAATATCACCAATTCCTACTCCCCCATGGAGCATTCTGCTCCCTGGGAATTACATTTTCATCGCTCATTTTGTTTTCCAAATGAATGTAACTCTAGAGAGTTCTGTGAGAAAAGTGGCATTTGTTGGAGAAATTATTGCTTAATGTCTATACCCTAATTAATAATTGAACACATACCAGGGCCCCCCCCCAAAAAAAAAATGGTGCAATGCTGAATTACAAAGTCTCTTGCAGAAAGTATTATACTGTAGCATACGTTAAGGCATGTGATTTGGCTGCTTAGGAAAACCAAATAGTCAAAATAAGCAGATATTAATGTGTACAAAGCATTGGATAGGCGAGGTGCCCTTCTCTTCCTTCCTGCCTCCTTGCCAGTCTAATCCCCTTGAGGGCAGGTCAGGACTGTGGTCAAGTGTGTGCTCTGGAATCAGACTGAGTCCAAAGCTGGCACTATTACTTAATTGCTATGTAAACTTGTACTAATTTGTGAGCTAAGCTTCATTTTCATCACAGATAAAATAAGATGACAGTGCCTACCTCACAAGGTTGTAGTAAGGATTGAGTGAGGTAATGCATACGGAGTGCATAGAACAGTGCCCAGTGGACACTCACTAGTCATCAGCTTTTGCTATTTTCTATCCTTTTGAGTATTTATTGTACACACTAAAGTCAGATATCTAATAGGTACTAAAACACCCAGATGAGCACCTGAATCTACCCTCCCCATGGGGTCAGGGAAGGTTTTACTGACCTCCAAGATGAGACTTAAGGGATGAGCAGAAGTTTGTCGGGTGGGCAAGGAAAGGCTGCTCTGGGCAGTGAGCATCTCGATGAGGAGGTGCAGAGGCAAAGACCATGGCATCTTGGGACAAGAATAAGAGAACTCGTAAAACTTGAACAGGAATGGCACAAGACCGAGGAGTCAGGGGACAGAGGAGGTTTGCAGGCTGGAGGATGTGGCATGCAAGGCTAGATTACAAAGGACTTAAGCATCATGTTCTGGGAGTTGAACATTATTTTGTAAGACCTACTTTCTTAAATTGGCATACGGTGTGCTAACAAGAACAAGAAGCTCGTAGCATAAACAGAGTACCTTTTCCGAGGTGTATATTTCCAAGATTCATGGAAAAGAAACATTTTTAATTAACACGTACCAGTTCTAACATTCTGACTCCAAGTTTCTTGACAAGAACATAAAGAGGACGGACTATGAGTCACCAATTTACTTTTCCCTCCATGCGCTTCCTCGATGCAGCTGATATGGCGGAAAGACCTTCTGTTAGGATTCCAGTGCTACCCCAGGGAGCATATTGGGACCTCATGATGCATACTGGAATTCTGCCACCTCCTCATCCTTCTTGTCCCCTTATGTTAGCTGTTCCTTCCAGGAACAAAGGATGGAACTAAAAGGTAGAAAGCCTGATATGGCTGCATGGAGTGCCACATTTGGCCATAAGCTCCTTAAGATATCAAGTTTTACCCTCTTAAAACTCTCATTGAAACATCCATCTTCACTGTCCTTTGAGGCTCTACGTTCCTCTCCTAATTTAGCCCCAACCTACTGAACACTCTCCTTGTTCGACCCCCGCTTCCACTCCAAAACTAAACTCTTTCATTTCCTTAGTCTGCAGAAAAAGTGACTTCTTTTTGGGGGTCCAAAAAAATCCACCCATGCCCCCCTTTAGTTTAAGGTCCAAACATGTGCATTTGGGTTGCACACTGGTCGTCTCAGGCCACCAGGCATGTGGCGTTAGACCATTGCTGTCATCACATCTTGTTGTCATCTTGACTGTTGGTTCTACCTGGTTTGCAGAGTCACTGGATTTTAGGGCTGGAAAAAACCTTTAAGGCCATTCGGGATAATTTTCTTGGGTCACTTGTATTTTTAAGATATTTCTTAAACACATGCATATATTGCTATATCCTTCATATGGATCATCTAATTCTATCACCAGTTCAATGAGGTCTGGATTATGCTTGCTCTACAGATTAGAAAGCCAAAGCTCAGAGATGCTAAGTCACTTGCCCTAAGCGATAGAGCCAAGATTCCAACTGCTGGCCCCAAATCTACTGCTCTTTCTTCTACGCTACCAGCTTTAGAACCTCTCAAAGGTAGGCTCAATAACATGAGTGTGGAAAACACACCCATGACCTTGGCCTGGAAGGTCCTGTGTGCTGTCTTTATTAAAATATTTAGAACTTCCCAGACCTCATATACACATTTTGTATCCTGCATCTCTAACAAAACTATTTAAAATCACCTGATTTATCTTTGGAAGAGAATGTTTTTACTATTCTTCTTTACCGTTAGACCCAGATGTCATTGTTTTCAACCCTTACCTATATAATGGGGACAGCTTCTGTTCACCTACCTCCAGTGGGTGGGTTGCAAAACTAAAATTAGGTCCTTTGAGGAAAGGTGCTTTGTGAACTGCATTGGACTCGATACATGTCGGACATTACCACACATAATCCCTCCTGGTTCCAGGAGGTCCCCGGCAGGCTGAAGTGGCCTGACTGCCTTGCACACTCAGAACGTTGCTTGGGTCTGAGCGATGGAAGCTACAATCCAGACTTCGTTTCTAGTTTGTAACACTGTAATTGACCAATAGGCAGTTTTAAAAGTAGTGTGTGTGTACTTCTAACACTCTCCCTTTGCTATAATCTAGCCTTCCCTTTGGGCTCTGAAAACAAAATTTCCATTTTCTCAATTCCATCCTCACCTCAAATTCTTTAATCTTTTACTTGCTGCACTATTTCTTATAGATCCTAGCATCTGGATACTACTGATTTCCTTATGTTCTTTTTTCTTTAGCTTTGATGTAATTTTGAAAATTCTACTGAAAAATAGACTCTAGAGAGCAGAGATGGGCTATTTTTATTTAAAGCAAAATCCATTACTAGAGCTGCTGTCTGAGATAAAAAGACTTTTGGCAAACAAGGCCTTCAATGATTCCTAGAGGAACCAGAAAATCAGGCATTTCTGTGTGACCCAGCAGATGTTTATAGAACTACCAACTCCTAGGAGAAGGTGATAAATCAAAGAGCACAGGGCCTGGAAGCCAAGAACCTGTGCATCAGGAACCACCTCAATCATTCATTGTATGTGACCTTAAAGTTTTCAGAAATCAAGTTCCTTGCCTATAAAATGGAGTAAGGGGTATCTGTGTCTTCAAGGCCATAGCGATGCATTCGAACACAACAGAAATGTCAAGCCGGGCCAAAGTTCAGGCTCTGGAAGAGAAGCCCCAGTCTTTGGGAAAAACCCCAAGTTTTGGGGCTTGGGGGCTTCTATTGCCTTGCTTGAATGACGAGCACAAGCCTGTCACGTGGTGTGATCAAGAACTACAGTGCAAACCTGTGGTCCCATCAATATGATGTGGCAGAACCCTGGCTCCATCCTTATGTCACCACCTCTGCCTTATCAGTCGGCAAAATGGAGACGGGAGTCAAACCCGGGGGTTGCAGCATTGAATACGGCAGGACGTCAGCATATCGCTCAGGGCTGCGACCTCGGTATTCCTGGTTGGGGGAGCACCAGTCCAATTAAACTTACACTTCTGCTCTCTACCATCAGTTGGTTTGTCTTAAACTCTCAGCTGCAGCTGGTTGCTATGCAGTTTTTCAGAGGCCAGCCTGTGAGGAGTCAGCCTTGGATAAGTTACTTTTCAGTGAAGTAATAAAAAGCACTCTTTTTTTCCCATTTGAGTTCTGACATTTTTGAGAAACATATAAGCCAGGCAGTTGAAGATAAAAAGATCAGCCAGGTTGCAGACAAGGGGTTGCGTGGAGATATGGGTTAGGAAGCAGCAGCAATGGGCTTCCTAACTCCAGCGTGAGGCAGACAGCTAACGCTTCACGAGCATATTTTGTAAACAGTGGGCCTTTCCCAGTGTCAGCCAAATGTTCTCTAATAAAATGTTCTGGTGGCCAACATCTCTGCAGAGGTAGATCCCAAAGGGGACCATCGTAAGCAAAGTATAGTGGGTACATACAACCCAGGGGAGGAGTCAAGTTAGTGATTGAGAGGCTAAAACTATTAAAATTGAAATAAGTGCTGTGAGATTAACCATCTCCTCTTAACCAATTCTGAAGAATCCAGCGAACTGTAGACTGTCCTGCTTCAGATGAGAAAAGAGGCATATCTAAAGTTTTCCATTAAATGGAAGTCCCATTTCACCCCACTGGATGTTTACTATTATTTTAACTTAAGGTAGTAGCTATCCTAATGGCAAAGCGACTTCTCGTACAATGTCTCATTCAATCTTAAAACAAACCTGTGGGATACGAAATCACAGTGTCTAGTACTCATTTAGCAGATGAGCTAAATGACTTGCCTGGGACCAAATAGCTAGTAAACAGAAGACCTGAGACTTCAATTTACATATTTCAATGAAACTACAGGCGTTTCATAGGGCCTGATCAGCCTTTTGCAACATGCAAGAAAAATACTGGGAGACTCCAAACCATTGCATTTCAGTCACGTTAGGAGCAGCAGTGGCAGAAGTAATTTTGAACTCATGTGTTTAATATGAGTTATCTTTTTGTTGCTTAACTTTCATCAAAGATGTGTCTGATGGATGGAAATTTCAATATTTAACACAAAATGAAGTCATATTATAAATGCCCAGAGAGAGAAAGTGAAATGTTTTCACTTTCCCATTATTCCTCATCTCAAAAAAATTCAACAGGTTTCATTCTTTTTCAAATATTCAACCACCAAATCGAAGATAG
Source organism: Eidolon helvum (assembly GCA_000465285.1). Taxonomy (NCBI): domain Eukaryota; kingdom Metazoa; phylum Chordata; class Mammalia; order Chiroptera; family Pteropodidae; genus Eidolon; species Eidolon helvum. The sequence goes on along the minus strand of AWHC01013299.1, from coordinate 3,797 downwards.
GAGAAAGTCTTAAAAACTACTATCTTCACCATAACCATTTACTGAACATCTTCTATATGCCCAGCATTTCATCAGGCATTATAAATATATAGTCTCAATTCTTATAACTCTTGTAAGAGAGAGATATTATCGTCTCAATTCTATGAATGGAGACACTCAGAGAGTTCAGAGAGGTTAGTCCTTGTGTGTAAGTTCTCACAGCTAGGAATAGATTGGCTTAGAACTGTGAAATTCCAAATGACAACTATTATTAACATGGCTTCAAAAAATGCAAAGGACCTCAGCTGTGAAAGTAGATCTTCCCACAGGACCTACCGCCAGGCCTATCAGCGTAACCATTCCCCTCAGAGGCTCGAAGGCTCAGTGGCTGAAGGCTTAAAAAGCACTGAAAATGGGTAAGTAGTTTAAATCTATCCATGTATTTTTAACACGTTTATAACTCTCTTATCAAGCCTTCGGAAGTTCAAAATTGATACTGACACTAATAAAAATCCATATGGAAAGAAGGATAACCTGTAATACAGTATCATGATAAAGACCAAAGACACAATAATTAGATATAGCTTTTGCCTCAGTGCTGATATATATCAAGAGAGGTGAGGCAGTGCGCTAATGGTATCAACTCAGAGTCATGGGATCATGGAGTAGTTAACTCACTACTTTAAACTGAATTGGTGTCTTGTCCTCTAAGATTGATATATTTTATTTATATTTTTCCTGAATTGGAATAATTTAATGTTTTTATTTAAAAGTTTACTTACATTGTCTTACCACAAAAATTAATTAATACAAAGTGTCAAAATGACTTTATTGCCCAGCACGTTGAACTATGTGAGAACAAAAACTACAGTATATAATGAATTACAAGAACTTAGCACCATTGTGGACCATGTGGGCCACTCAGAATCACAAAATTCTGGAGTTTGCAGAGTACTTGAAGGCTGTCCATTTCTGTGATACCAAAAGATCCTCAAGGGAATGAACTGAATCTCATGATTCTGTTGATCCACCTTCCTCACAATTTGGTTCATCATGGATAGCAAACACATATGGTAGGAGTACAGAAAAAATTTTTTTTTCTGAACTGCATTTTGAATTTCTCAATTTTGCAGAGAATAAGAGAAAGGATGAATTTTAAATTAGTTAAACTATTTATTAGCTGTCTGAGTGGGAAGAATATTGCAGGAAGCTATAATTATAAAACCTGAATATAGCCAGGATCCAGCCTAGAGTTTTCCGCCTGTTTATAAAACATGCCAAATATCAGATGGTATGAAAGGGTAATGTGTTAATAGCAGATATGCAAAACACTGGCTGCAATTTCTAGGGAAGACTAAAGAATTTGACTAAGCTTTTGGCAGAGCTGCTCTACAACATAGTTTTTCTCTTGAAACCTAACTGCTTCGAAATAGAAAGGACTTGAAATCAATGAGGAAAGTTTATTTTCAGTACCTTAAGCATTGTTCTTCTAAGATCTTTTGTTTTCTACACAGGGAAATATAAATAAGAAAAGCAAGATACCAACTACCAGAAAGTTCACTCTCTAAATTTAAAACCCCTCTCTCCAATTGGCTAACATAATGCAATCCTATAATATTTGAAGGAAAAAAAAGAAGCCTAGAATTTGGAATTAGAAGAGTTGTATTTAAATAAAGTTCTCATCTATGGCCATGCTACCCTGAACAAGCCTGATCTCGTCTGAGCTTGGAAGCTAAGCAGGGTTGGGCCTGGTTAGTACTTGGATGGGAGACCACCTAGGAAGACCAGGTGCTGTAAAAAATAAAAAATAAAATAAAGGATTGTAAGCTGACAAAGTCCTTGCAATCTATGAGGTCAAACAAGGGCTGCCTCGCCTAATAAATAAATACAAACAAATAAAATAACATAAAGGTCTAGCTACTTACACAGCTTTGCAACTTTATCACTTATAAAACTGGGAACTGTGTTGCCCTTACCCAGTTTGCTAGAAAAATGCTACAATGATTAAGATATTCTGATGGCTCATTGATAGTTGCCATTGGCTTTTTCCTGCTCTGGAGATTATAATTTTAAAAACTTTGGGATATATCTTTTCTACCCTACCACTACAATAATTATGCATTTTCAACTTTAGTTTTTTCAAACTTACATTTTACTTCTCTTATCACCCAAGGAAAATTCAACACTTACTACGCAGTGTACAAAGTCCGTGACAGTTACAAAGGGAAATATAAAGATGACTAAGATCTGATTCCTACCTTCAAAAAATTTATTTGTAATAACAGAAGGCACATGAGTACAAAAAAATGCCCAAGATCAGGTGTAATCTGGAAGGACAGACCATTATAACAATGATGCCCAATGAATAATGCCTCCTTGTGTCTATGCCTCTTTGCAATATGACATTATTGCTATTCCTCACATCAGAAGGGTTGGAAACGATTTCTCCATCTTCTTGAATTTCGGCTAGTTTTGAAACTGGTCTTGACCAAGGGAAGGTGGAAAAGAGGGAAAAAATGCTGAAAGCTTTTCCTCTAAGATGAGGAACAAGACAATGATGTCCACTCTCACCACTTTTATTCAATATAGAATTGGAAGTCCTAGCCAGAATAATGAGGTAGGGAGAAAGGGGGTGCATCCAAATTGGAAAGAAGGAAATAAAGCTGTCACTATGTGCAGATGACATCATTTTATATGTAGAAAACCCTTAAGATTCCATAAAAAGCTGTTAGAAAAAACTAATTCAGTTAAGTTGAGAATATAAAATCAATATACAAAATCCCATTGTGTTTGTACCTATTAACAACAAATTATCAGAAAAGGAAATTAAGAAAACCATCCCATTATGAAAAAATATCTAAGAATAAATTCAACCAAGAAAGTGAAAAACCTGTACATGAAAAACTATAAGCCATTAATGAAAGAAATGGAAGAAGACACAAATAAAGATATCCTGCGCTCATGAAGTAGAAGAATTAGTGTTAAAATGTTCATATTACCCAAAGGAATCTATAGATTCAATGTAGTCCCTATCAAAATTCCAATGGCAATTTTCACAGAAGCAGAACAACCCTAAAATTTATGTGGAACCACAAAAGATCCTGACTATCCAAAGCAATCTTGGCAAAAGAAGAACAAAGCATGCTTCCTGATTAATCTTGGCAAAAGAAGAACAAAGCATACTTCCTGATTTCAAACTATACTACAAGACTATAGCAATGAAAACAGTATGGTATTGGCATAAAAACAAACACATAGATCAATGGAACAGACTAGAGAGACTAGAAATAAATCTATGTATATATGGTCTAGTAATTTACTACAAAGGAGTTAAGAATATACGATGGTGAAAAAAGTCTTTTCAGTAAATGATGTTGTCTACAGCTATGCCACCCTGAATGTGCCTAATCTCGTCTCATCTTGGAAGCTAAGCAGGGTCGGGCCTGGTTAGTACTTGGATGGGAGACCATTTAGGAATATCAGGTGCTGTAGACATTAAAAATCAATTAATTAATTAATTAATTTGAAAATTGCAGTATCTAAAGAAGAAAAAGAACAAACTAATCAAAAACAGACTCACAAATATACCCCACAATTTGGTGACGGACAGTGGGGAGGGGGTTGGGAGGCTGGGAAAATGGGGTGAAGGGTACAATTAGAAGTACAAATTAGTAGTTGATAGTTGGGCATGGGGAGCATGGAAGAGGGAATGTAGTTTTAGCATTAATATAATGGCTAAATGGAGGGCCAGGGGAGGGAGGGAGCAATTGGGGGGGTCGTTTTATGAACATTACAGATGACTAACTAAAGTACTGTAT
>KE751291.1:0-14203 GCA_000465285.1 Eidolon helvum | reverse complement strand
TTCCGATCATTCTGTCCTCTTAAAACTCTCTGGCATCCATGTAACATAAATAAAACTACATCTGCTATTATCGATGACCTGTAGGAACAAAGGCAGGGCCGTTTCGAGTTCTTTAAATATAAAATGTAAAGACTGCAACTTTTTTGGTGTTCACGTACTGGGCATTTTAACGCTGACACCAGCTGCAAGAGGATACGGAACAATCCCTCCTGGACTAAGAGCTTGGGGTGGACATAGGCATGGGGAGGAAATGGGATGGATTTTTCTTTTTGTAAAGAAGCCTACGTTAGAAAAAAAGAAGTATTCATAGCATGGCTCTGCCTACCTGCCAAAAGAAATGTAAAATTATGTTGATTCTTGAGAGTAGAGGAAAATTTCTATCTGTCTGATCTCATCTTACTTTGTCGGCTTTTGGAGTCAGAATGGATATTCTTTCTGAATCCTCATCCATGTCTCCTTTTCTATGTTCAAATTAAATTACTTGTTTTCTAAGTCTCTGTTTTCAGCTGTGTTTCCACCAACTCATTCCCAAAGAGAGTAAGTTAAGAAAAACCACAGAGGCAGCTGGGCTGAATATTACCTATTTGTTTATCCATCCCTGTCATTAAAAACTACAGGGTGACACACATGGATGACTCCACAATTGTACTGATGTCTATTGAGCACTATTTTGCCAAGACACTTTAAAAAGATAATTTCACTGTGTATGCCTCTTCTCTCATTTTATTTATGTTTTTTTAACATAATAGGTTTTGGTGTGTGTACATCTCCGGTAAATCCATTTCTTTGTTTTTCAGCTGTGCTTGGGGGAAGCTAATGCTGACTCACATTGGGTCTGACATCTCTATTGAGCATGACGGCATTCTCCTTACCTGCCTGACAAGCACCAGTGCCGTTTCTGGTGAGGGAGTGAATGGAGACACAATGCCTACCATCCTCTCAGTGCTCAGGGTGGAGAGAACAGGTTCCTGGCTGGAGAGGAGTCATCACGAGTTGTTGAGACAACCTGTCAGCTTGAACACTTCCTGGATGAAGATCCAAAGAGAAGCAGCTGTGGTCGGTTTCTCAAGCAGATGTGACACAATGATTTGTGGCAATACAATATCGTCCCCACTAGAAACAATGGGGAAAAACCTTGTTCTTCAAGGCCAAACAAGGGCAGCCTATAAGCACGAAACCAGGGAGATGAAAACGAAAACTGCCAGCAGCTATTCTGAGCTCAAAAACTGAAATGAGTCACAATCCCGCTTGCTCTCAGATGGGTATAATCTCTCCGAATTTGATAATTAGAAATACCTTCAAGATCTCAAAGGTTCACGCTCTCATTTTAAAGATAGAAAATCTGAGGCTAGGAAAGGCGAAGGAACTTATTTGAGTTCACACAGGTCAGCCAAGGCAGACCCAACATCAGCACTGTGGAGTGAGGTAAACCGCACATACAAAGATAATTTCTGTGAAACTAACTAATAATACAAGCGGGACTGGAGCTGAGTAAGTGTGAGGGGACAGGTTATTTCAGTTCCTCTTCTCAGTCTCATCTATTATGGGTCACCGTGATCAAGAACGATTGTGCAGCCTCCCTTGTCTACCGACCCTGCCTGTCCTTCTTTAGCTTTCTGATTTACCAGGTGAAGGTCCCCACCTGAAAGACAGGTGAAGGGATGCCTTAGAAGCCAGGGGAAATGATAACAATGGGAGAGGAACACCAGGGGCTCCCACTGATGGTGAGTCTATGCCAAGGAACTTGCAACTTGCATTTCATTCTTCGAAGAACTCTCTGAGCCAAGGATTGCTATCTCGCACTTTGCACATGAAGAAACTGAGTCCAGCCCAAAGTGATGGAGTCAGGATTTGAATCAGATCTAGCTGATTCCAAAGTCAATGCTACATATACTGGGAAGAACCAGACACTGAACCTTCCCATCTGTGCTTAGGATAGACATTAATACAGATGCACCTGAGCTTACGATGATGGGGCTATGTCTGGATAAACCTATCATAAGTTGAAAATATTGTCAAAAATGCATGTAATACACCTAACCCATGAACATTATAGCTCAGTCCATCCTACCTTAAATGCGCTCAGAATACTTACATTAGCCCACAGTAGGGCAAAATTATCTAATATAAAGCCTATTTTATAATAAAGTGTTGAATGTCTCATGTAATTTATTGACTACTATACTAAAAGTAAAAAAAGAATAGTTGTATGAGTACTCATCATTAATATACACAGCCAGAAGCACAATGGGTGGGCATTTCATAGACGTGACGGGGCACCAAAACACAATCTCCAAAATATGCTGGCAACACAGACCACCAGATAGTATCAGTTGTTTACCTCTGTGGTCACATGGCTAACGAGGAGCTATGGCTCACCAACGCTGCCCAGCATCATGAGAGTGTCATACCACTTATCACTAGCCCAGAAAGAGACCAAAATTCAGAATCTGAAGTATGGCTTCTGTTGAATCTGTATTGCTTTCACGCCCTTGTTAAGTCAAAAAATTGTAAGTCAAACCATCATAATTCAGGAAACATCTGTACTAGAGCCAGGAGCCAGGGTTCTCACACGCCCCTCCCTCCACCAAGCACCACGGCATCCAAGCTGGTAACCCGGCTGCGGCCAAGAAGTGGAATCAAGACTGTACTAAATCCCCAGAGAGCTCTATTTCCACCACACAGTCCGTTCATTGCCACCGGCCTACCTGGCAGAGGGAACAGGGAAAGAAGAAGACACAAGGCCATGCAGGTACTCGCTTCCTGCTCCCGAGCCCCAGAAGCAGCAGCTCATCCAGTGCAAGGCACACATGTAAAGAATATGTCAACTGCCTCTGGGGTCACTGGATGGAACAGCTTGCTACATGTTAGGGGATTCGTTCTGTTTCATGAAGAGATGCATTTTGCTTTTGATTCTCAAGTCTATCTGCGAAGACCCAAAACATTGTGCATTGTGCAGGACTGAAAGAAAGTATCTGATATTTAAAAATAGATCCGATTCTGTCATTTCCCTGTTTTTAAGGTTGTCTTGCCTCCACAGCCTAGGGGACACGCCCCAGATCCTGAGCTCACCAAATACCAGTTTTCAAACACTAAGACTTCTTTCTCTTTAATATAAAATGTTTTAGAAGCTTTTACCCAAGAGCTGTTTTCTTTTAGGTTTGTATATTTTTTTTTTTTTGGAAAAAAAAAATACATAATGATCAAAAGCTAGTAGGAATCAGAGACACTTCCAGATGAATTTTCTATTTTGTCATGATAGCATCTAGGTACAACTGGAACAAAGAAATGTTATATTTGTGCATGAGCTACATAGTCTACGCAGTTTTCAGAATACACTGAAAGTGTAGGTGGCCTCACGGACCCCCTGTCGTGACCCAGCAGCTCACAGCACAGCCCTCACTGAGCCACCCTTAAAGTCGAGCCCCCCAGCATCCTCTAGGCTAGGGCTTCTTAAACTTTCCTGTGCTCACAAATCATTTGGGGACCCTTTTAAAGTGCAGGTTCTAATGGGGCAGGATGGGGCCAGGCCTGAGAGTCTGCATTTCTCGTAGGCTCCCAGGTGCAGCTGTTCTTCCACTGCCGGGCACAGACACACTTCGAGTAGCGTGGCCCTGGCACTCACACCCACCCACCCATCCCACCCCCCCAGCCGCGCCCCCCCCCCCGTCAAGTCATACACCCTCTTGCCGCCATTTTTGCTAATGTGTGAAAACGAGTATGCGTGCATGAATGTGGCTCCCAAAGAGATGAATAGCTCAGGTGTCACCGATTCCCCTTACACTCACCTTGTGCTTACAGCCTGGACTGTGTTACATGGCCAGGTGTGCTCTCTGCCTATGCTTGCTTATGGTTGGTTTACACGTTCGCGTTGATGTTGGTAGTATGGCTGGGTTACACGTTTGCGTTGATGTTGGTAGCCGCGATCTCCTTGCAAGGATAACGTGGTAAACATTCTCCACAACAACCAATATTTGCTCAATAAATGCCTGCTGGTTGAAAAACTTCCCTGGATGAGAAATATATGCATCCTGGCATGGATATTCGTGTGTAAGCAATTCTGCATATCAATGAGGGAAGTAGATATGCCGATTAATCACTGAACATTTATTTCATAAAAATGGCAGGCGCTGTTTATTGAGCATGTATTAAGTCAAGCACTGGGCTTAGTGCCTTGTATATTTTCACATTTAGCTGTCACTAGGCCCCTAGGAGGGAAAATGCCAAAGCCCATACTTCAACAGAGCACTGCCTCTCATTAAGTGTCAACTATGACCAAACTTGCTTAAAATCTGGTAGAAGATCATCAGACAAGGTATTCTCCTGCTCTCCAGGCATTACAGAAGCAAATAATGAAGTATTTTTTTAAAAGGGGACACTGGAATGCATTTGCAAAGCATGGGAGTGTAAAAGAACATGGTAAGTTTGAGGAGGACCCCAAAGTTTGGTGTGGTTGGAACCCCACTATTGCACATGGAGGCAAAAGCAGAGAAGAGCGTGGAGCAGCGGTTCTCTCTGGGGAGGTGGGGATGGCTAGGTGTGAAAAAAAGGGGTCTCTGGATCACGGGTGGAGCTTTCGCAAACTGCACAGCCCCACCTGCACAAATGTGTTATGTCTCCCCCATGACCATATTATCAAAATCTTTTGGGGAAGAAAGTCTGGGAACACAGTTGACAAGCTCCCTCGGTGATTCGGATATGGCTGATGTGGGCAAGAACCACCGTCGAAGAGGTTCGGTGAGCTCAGGATCTGGGGCGTGTTCCCTCGGCAGTGGAGGCAAGACAACCTTAAAAACAGGGAAATGACAGAATTGGATCTATTTTTAAAAGATGCAGAGTATGGATTGGAGTGGAGGAAATGTGGAGACAGGGCGACATGAGGCTGCTGAAATAGCAATAATAAAGATAATAATAGCTTATACTTATTGATGTCTCAGGCACTGTTCTAATTTTAATAGTGTAATCAACAGATGTGAGAGCTTGATCTGAAGTGATGTCAGGAGGAACAGAGAGAAGGAATGGCTTCGCGAGAGGTGGTCAATTGGGCAGGATATGGGCCTAGTGTTACAAAGATTGATATTTTATCACCAGGTAACAGACTGAAGCCTTGGGTTGTCCTAATCCCTGACCCTTTCCCTCTCAACACTTAATAATAATAGTATAGACATCTTAGGTGTATCCTGATGGGATGAAGTTTAGAGACAGGGAGCATCTCCGGGGTCAGAGAAGTGTTGGTTTAGTTGAAATCACATGTTTTTTTTTTTTTTAAAGGTGAAAAAATTTCCATAGCCAGCAGGAATTTGGATGCTATGGCCCTGGCCAAAAATAAAGCAGGAGTAAGGGATTCTCCTGCTTTCACGGGCAAAAGCCCCACATATTTCCTGGGTTTGTTGAGCTCGGAAGTTGAGTGTTGGGGTGCCCCGTGCTGCTGGCTCAGAAAGGGCACTCCAGCTATTATTAAAAGCCAGAGCTGGGGCTGTTTCCCATCGAGGGTGAGGCCGTGGGGGAGGGGTGCCCTGACAATGGAAAACAGTATAACATAGAGTTGAATTAATAAAAGAATAATTGGCAACAGTGAGTTACTTCAGAGAGAGTCAAAATACATCTATAACACTAAGTTTTCTTCAAATTAATGGATTTATGTACACATTCATTCATCACTCATTTATTGAGTGGCTGCTATGTGCCAGACAAAACATTAAGGGCTGAGACAAAGAGATACAGGAAACATTAAACAAAACAAGCAAACAAAAAAAATCACTATGAAGCTACCAAGCAAGTTTGCCCCCAAGACATGTATTATTAAGGTCATACATTTTCTCAGACTGCTAGACAGACTTTATGGTAAAAGTGAAACAGAAAACAAGAGCCATCAAGCTTACATCTTGACTGCTCACCAAGAATGAAAGTCCCTATGAAACATGGCTTTGGTTGGGATGGAGTAGGACATATACTGCGGGCACATAAGAAATGTCTCATTTGTTGAAAAATAAGTTTATTTCTAGCCCACACTGCCTGTCTACAAAGGCTTGGCTGGGGCTCTCTGGTACCCAGGCTGACAATGGAGAACACAGCCTGTCCCTCTGACAGAAGGAAAAGAGACCCCTGAAGGGGTTCACGGTGGCAAATTAACATCCCAGACCAGAAGTAGCGTACATCACTTCCAGTCACAACAGACTGTCCGCAACTAGTGAGGGGCCATGCCCAAACATAAGGAAGCCGGGAAATATGACGTACCATGTTCCCGACACGTAGACAGCCAGGCTATTTGGCGAACAGCCCCGATGCCTACAACAGACATGTGGCAGAGCTAACCCTGTTTTAATCGACCATGATCCCAAAAATTGAGCTCCTACACCAGCCTTCATTAGACAGTCTAACCTGCTTGTGGTCAACAGATAAACTAAAATTGTTGCTGAATTCTGCTCTTGAAGCAATGGTGTGCTACCCAAAGATGGAGTGATAAAGAAGGGGGAGGGAGGGTAGATCTAATAACACGTAAAATTGAGTTTAAAGTGATTGTACAGTAACACCCCTGAGCTACTCCTCACATACTGCTATCAGGAGGCTCTTTAATGGTATTACACGGCAAGAGTGATGGGGTTTCTCAAATGGCGAGATCCACTCTAAGCTCCATTCTGACCAAGAACGGACAAAAAGGATTTAATACACCCCCTCCCACCATTCCTACCCATAATCACAGTCTGCAAAAGCCAGCTTCCCATCAAAATGATTTCCTAAGCAACTTCAGAAGAAAACAAACACAAAATACTCTGTTAGAAAGACCAAGGAGAGCCAGCATTTCACAAAGCCCATTTTGCTGAAATCCATCATGTAAATCCTGTTGACATAGAGGAGGACTGAGACTTAGTCTAAGGGCTGTGACTCAGCCTTCCAGGTCAGTCAGACTGCGCAGGACAAGAGAAACATACATACCAGTTGGGACCAAGTCACATGAGTTAAAGGTGATTGAGCTCTGGTGCCATCGTGAAAAGAACTGCAGACTGATCTCAGAATGAACTGTCCCTCCTTCATCACCCGGGTTACACACGCTGATATAATGAAATATTCATAACTTGCTCTTGCCCTTGGAAAACCAGGTAGGGGGCATGTCTTGAAGTATCTATCTGTTCTTACGACTATATATTTTACTTTGTTTTTGTGCCTCTCACAACAACCTGTGTAGTCATTGTCATCTTTAGTTTACAGATGAAAACTCTGAACTTCAGGGAGGCTGAGCGGCTTGTTCAAGCTTCAGCATCTCACAAGGATAGATCCAAGAAAAGCACCCTCACTTCCCATCCCCCCCAGGCATCTGCACTGGAGGAGAACCAGTCTACCATTATAAAAGAGGCATTTCATAAAAATGGTTGATTGTGCAAGCTCTAGGTAGCGAGACCTAGATGTGAACCCAGTTCCAAGTCTTTGAGCTGCAATTTGAGTTGCTGCATCAACCTAACTGTAAAATGTAAATAAGCCCCCTATCACAAAGTATTTATGAAAAATAAATAAAGAGTATAGACACATAATGCTTATGACAGACCTGATGTGTCATAAGCACTCAATAAATGTTAGCTATCATCATCACCATTTGGGTTCTATATCCTATAAAGGTGAGAGGTATTTAACTATAGCAAGGTTATCTTCAGCTTCTTAAGCAGTTTTACATATATTTCCCCAGCGTCTTAATGGATAGTAAAGTGCTAAGGTAAGATGACTGATGAAGAAATCCTGCTCTTTCAATTTCAAAGTCAAGTAAGACACTGAGTCTCTGGCATAATCATCATCACTTGATAGAATTTGATATCTTAATGTGTGAAAAAACATTCCCAGCCCTTTTTGCGTTTTAACTCATTTAATCCTCATTCACAATGAGCCTATGTGATAGATTCTATTAATACACCCATTTTACAGATGAGATCAAGGCCACGTGAGGCTAAATGCTGCCTAACTCCACATACCTAGCAAGGGACAGTCAAGATTTAAACCCAAGAAACCTAACCTTAAAAGCTGTGCTCTACCCACTAAGCTACGCTGCCTCCGTGTTATATTAATTAGGTGTCCAATCATATTTGAGGCAATAATGACACAGGATGTGTTATATGTGTAAAATGAAATGTTGCAGCCTTCCAAATCGCTGACTCATGATGGACTGAAGCATGGTACGCATAAGCTGTGAGCACAGTCGAGATGTGAGTTGTGAGAAATGGTCAAGAATTCAACGTAGCCGAGCCTCAAACGATGACACTGTGAAAGTATGCCAGGAACACAACTGGACACACAGAAGGACGTCAGAAGGAAGGAAGCCCCTCCTTTTAAGCAAAGTAAATAGACCAGTGATGGCACTGAGAGGCAGGGTCCATCCACAAGAAAACAAACAGGAGAACCAGCCACTGTGCTCACGAGGGACTGTGCTGGTGCTCACAGGTCCCATCAGCATCACTAAGACAGCCAGTCTCAGCAGCAACTTGCACAATAAAGAACAATTGCACATGGGCCCACGCTAGTGAAGAAGCTGAAAACCAATGTCTGATTTGGCCTATGATTTCTTATTCGCCTTTGGCAGATTTAAAGTTATCTTTGCATGTGTTAGAAAAAGCGAGTAAAGATGAGTCCAATGCTCTCAGGGAAGAGTCAGGTCAGGAGGAAAAAGATGAAAAGTGGCCATGATCATGACTTTGGGTCACGTCAGACTGGGGTTTGCAGGGCTGTGGACAAGAACATTTTGGGAACCACCCCCTTGGGTGTTGCATGTGCTGGTGCTGACTCTACAGTATTAGACGTCAAAGATGTGTACCACTCAAGGAACTAAAACAGAAAGTGACGTCCATTCAACTGCAACCTCCAAATCGAAGTCTTCCCCCAAGGACCTATGATTTTTAACAAACTCCGGTTCCTGTCCACTTTGCAAAGATGGCGGAAAGTCCTTAGCTATACATCTTAAATCCTAAAACAGCTCTCACCAAGAGACAGATGAAAGAATGCATTTTTGACAAGATTCTGACCCGCTAAATATAATGATTTTTGTCCAAATCAAATATTAGAATTTCAAGCTGTGCATTTAATGTTGTCAGATATGCAACCTCCTCATTCGAGATATTTAGTAACTCTAATAGTTATTGAGTGAGATAGGGGCAAATGAGACTAATATCTGAATATAATTTCCTTTGAAATAAACTTGGAAGCAAAAGCCCGAGGGAAAACATGTTCATAATGAGACAAAATGGATTTTTGTTAAACACAAAAATAGTGCAGGACACATTATTAAATCCCAAAGGGCAGCCACACTGACTCTGTTGATCAGTAATTTGTCCTTTCAATTCTCCTTTTTCAAAGTTTCTCCACAGAGGGATGAAGGGGTGGGTGAGGAGGTACAGTGAAGGACGGAGGGGAAGAATGGGTAGAAGAAGCCACCAGAGGGGCGTGTTATTCCCACTCACAAAAGCCTTCATGCAACCTTTTCTAAAAGCAGTGCTCTTAGTTCAGGACTTAAGAAAAACTTCTCTACACTGGAATGGAACACTGCCAAATGTTCTTACAAGGTGGAGAAATGCCAAAAGGGGTTCAAATTTCATCATCGACTTCACCCCTCTTAGAAGGGGTGAGTCCCTCACACTCCTGAGTATTTGACAGCCACTAGCTTCTCTGACTGCATGGACCTGAGCTGCTCCAAGCCACTTGGCACATAAATTGAGGCTTGGAACCAGATAAAAAATGGCCCAGACTCTCTAAGTATTATTAAATAACATAAGCCTCCCTAGAGAACAAATATAAAGAGGGATCTGAGCCTACAAATGTTCCAGAGGCAGAATGAACTACATGGGCGTATCATTTATATCTAAAAACAAATGGTACACTGGTTTGGGGTCAAATAGGTATATAAACTAAAAGCAAATACACTCCTTGGGCAGCAATTTCCTGTCTTTGGATTACTCAAGACAACTCCAAGTTTGGACAATGAAAGAATAAGCTTCTCCTTAGCTATCTTGAATCCTACTGCAAACATGGAAATATCAATAATTACTCAAAAGATCTGTTCTCATGTTGCCTCCCAGAAAAAAAAAAAAGAAGTAGTACTAAGTAACATCGGCTTTCGGTTCATAAAAGTAGAATTATTTGTTTTATTGCTTTTCTTGGGTGTTTACAGAATCTGTATTTCTTCCCCTGAATCTTTCACAAAGGCATCCTCCTCTCTCCTTCTGGAACAGCACAAAAAAGAACACAGTGTGTATGTACCTGAGAGCAGGGAGAATGCAGGAGCCCTTCCCCCCATATGAGAAGCCAGGACATCTGATCCCTCTTAGGAAATCATTTTTTGAGTTGCTGGTCCACCTTCTGCAGATGGCTATGATACTGATCTAACTGCTCCCTTTTCAGAGATTAGCTAACTGGTTTATTTAAGATATTGGGGGTTGAGTCTATTGTAAAAGGAGAAGGAGGACGACGAAGAGGAGGAAGAGGAGGAGGAGGAGGAGAAGAAGGAGGAGAAGAGAAGAAGAAGAAGAAGAAGAAGGAGGAGGAGGAGGAGGAGGAGGAGGAGGAAGAAGAAGAAGAAGAAGAAGAAGAAGAAGAAGAAGAAGAAGAAGAAGAAGAAGAAGAAGAAGAAGAAGAAGAAGAAGAAGAAGAAGAAGAAGAAGAAGAAGAAGAAGAAGAAGAAGAAGAAGAAGAAGAAGAAGAAGAAGAAGAAGAAGAAGAAGAAGAAGAAGAAGAAGAAGAAGAAGAAGAAGAAGAAGAAGAAGAAGAAGAAGAAGAAGAAGAAGAAGAAGAAGAAGAAGAAGAAGAAGAAGAAGAAGAAGAAGAAGAAGAAGAAGAAGAACAACAACAACAACAACAACAACAACTAATTGTGTAAATATCTTCTTCTTCTGATATGGATTAAAAAGAAATTTTCTAATGAAATAGTACATTTATTCTTTCAATAAACACTGTTGAACTTGTGAATTCAATATCATCTAACTATCTGTTGAAATCCTACCACACATCAGCCACTGAGGTTCATACTAGGGACATGGATATGAAAAAAGATGAGAATCTAGGCCTAAAGAAGCTTATAGGCTTGCATGCCATTTATAACACTAGCTATTGTCTAAAGCCTCTATAATATCACTTATCACATTGAAAATAAAAGATATTATGGTAGAACGGAGTGAGAAAGAATAAATGCTACAAGGGAGAGCAGAAACTCCAGATAGAAGCTCACATCTAACACAGATCGTGAAATGTGACTCAATCGCTCTTTCTGTTTCCTTTGTAGACCCCTTCTCATGGGCCTTTATACGCTGATATGACTTCACAGTGTCCCCTAGGTCCCCTTTTCTTTTCATCCTACAGACTATCCCTAGATAATCATGTTCGCTCTCATGATTTCAGCTCCCGTTGCAAACTCTACACATCTGGCCTGGACCGTTCTCTTGATTGTCAGATTCCCTTTCGCGCTGCCCTTTTCATCCTGATGGCTCACAGGTACCTCACGTGCAGTGTGACTGACATTTAATTCATCATTGTCCCCGTCCAACATAGCTCATCATCCTCTACTCCCTCTCCGAAGTGTTAGTGCCACTAGCCAACCAAATTTGAAACACGGAAGTCATCTTTCATTCTTCTTTTATTCCCAATAAATCACACTAATTTAGTCATTAAGTCCTATTAGTTTTAAACTCAAAAGATTTCCTCCATCCTCTCCATCTTCTTGCCCTCTGTCTTCATGCACTTTTTTTCCCCTACATTGGGATGAGAGGCTATTGACCCACCCTCTGTGGAGTCATTTGAACAATCTGATTGAAAGGCAAATCTGAAAAATTCACTCCCTTCCCTAGAATCTCTCAGTGGTTACCCATACTAGCTGTAAAATGGTAATAAGTCCGCCATCTTCGATACTGGCTCACTGTATTAGCTATCGTGAATCCTACCGCAAACATAGAAATATCAATAATTACCCAAAAGATTTGCTCTCATTTTCCTCCCAGAAAAAAAAAAAGTACTAAATAACACCAGCTTTCAGTTCATAAAAGGAGAATTCTTTGTTTCAATATTACTCTTCTTGGGCATTTATAGAATCTGCACCTCTTCCCCTGAATCTTTCAAAAAGCCATCTCCATCTTGGTGTCAACCTCCAGGGCCCAAAGCTTCCCCACGAAGGTCTCTCACTCTGCACAGTTTTCTCTCTCACAAGAGCTTCCGAGCTTTACCTCCAGCTCCAGTCTTCCCGCCTGCCTGCTTTATAAGCCCAGTTTGACTTGAGTCTTTGCTTCCAGACGTAGCTGTACCTGGAGCTCAGTCCGGCAGGCTCCGCTGCTAGGCATCGGGGCCCGGGCGGCCGCCGCGCCGCGCCACGGGCCCCAGCCAGTCCCGCCAGCTCCAGCTTCTGGAACCCCAACTCGGACGAGAATGCCAAGGCTCCATTATGGAGTCAAAAAATCAAGATGCTTCCTTCCTGGGTTGAGGCCCAACATAGTAATAGCCCTAGCTGTCTGCTGTCATCTACATCGACCTGTTGCCCCAGCTGGAAGCCTTCTTGGTTGGACACAGAGGAGACGGAAGTTTCAACAACAGGTTCCCAAACTCTTTATATTCCAACAGCACAGCCCCCGCTGATACCTGTGCAGCTGTCTCCTTCTCTACCTCACTCCTTAAAACGGAGCTGTCCCCTCCATGTCAGCCAATCTAACTGCATGTGAAGAATTTGCAAACTCGGAACCCGATAAGCTCTGCCTCATTAACCCCTTCACGCCAGTGGTGCAAATGCACTAGAGACCCAGAGAGCCGCCCTATTTTCTCTACTGAACTCCCCCTTATGGTTCCCCCACTGGAAAAAAGGAAATAAGAGAGAGAAGGAGACAGGGCCAGCATCCTCCTGTCGTTTCCAGGTAGAGGACAGCGGACACCACCTGGCATCCCAGCGGTGCGGTGCTAGCAACGTCACGTGTGGAGGTCAGGTCTCGCAAAGCATAGGTTGGGCTGCTTCGACAGGAACTGGGATGAAGCGAGCCCGCTGTGAGCTCTTAGCTCTGAGAACTCCAGAAGCACCCACACAAGAACCTCGGGGGCATGAGTGGTGAGCAGTCCTACAGCGATGAAGAGAGGCTCAGCCACCCAGCCACTGAGACCAGCTTGTCATCCTAGTCACCTCGGTGCTCATTCCTGACATAGAGAACAGCTGGTAGAAACCGCTCATGGGCCAATGTCAGACTATTGCTCAGCGTTATGACACAATTCCCCAGGCCCAGGACTGACATGGAGGCCTGGGTTCACCGTATCTCTCCTCCTAACCAAAGTACTCCCTGAAGTGAGAGCTCCCTGGCCACCAGCTTTGACCTACCTAGGCTTTTAGACACCTTCCCTAAGGTAGCACACTCCATGCCCTACAAAGTGCCAATGTTTTCATTCATAAACCTTCTATATCCACCAACTACCCACCCCCTTATTTCCACCCGATCTGGCATCTCTGTTTTGGGACATATTGTTTGAAACTCCTCAAATGCAAATCACAAGCCCCCTTCCCACTCCCCACAATATACTCAGACCGATCGCCATAAAGGTCACCTGAGGTCTTACACTTCCCTAGCACTGCCACTTGCTAGATGTATAATCTTGGGAAAACAAAACACTTAACCTCTCTTTCTCAGTTTCCTCGTTTATAAGAAATGAGAATAATCATAATGCATACCACCTGGGGTTTTGGGGGGTGGAATTAAATGAGTAAACACATGTAAAATGCTTAGAACAGTACCTGGTATATATAGTAAAAATAAATGTTAACCACTATTATGAGTCCAGCACCACAGAACCTGCATCCAGCTTGCTGTGTTCCTCTGCCCGGATCCCTCGATCCCAGACTCTTCCACACATTTGCCCACGTGCCCCACAGTAGTCTGGGTTTTACAGATGCAGCAGCAAATGAATCAAAGAACTCATGGTGGTTATATTTTAGGGGGGAGAAATGGGTAATAAAAACAAATATATAATACAATAGCACATAGTATCAAAAGGCACAAAGGAAATAAAATAGGGTTTACATAATAGAGAGTGATGGAGAAGAGGCAAATTTTCCCAACAGATGGGGTGGGCAAGGCAGCCACTAAAGAAGTGACTTTTGAGCTAAGACTTGAGGGATAAAAGCTAGACATGATGGCAAGATGGAGAGCGGGGCGTCTCAACCTTGGCACCACTGAAATATGGCACCAGATAATTCTCTGCTGTGAGG
>KE751288.1:34062-45726 GCA_000465285.1 Eidolon helvum | reverse complement strand
AAGGAAAGAAAGAAGAAGAGGGGGAGAGAGATAGAGATAGGGCTAGAGAGAGAGAGAGGCTTTCATTTTGCACTTAGAGGTTTGTGAAATTTATCCTAAGTAATTTCACCCCTTCAGTTACTCTTTCCTTCTGAATTCAAAGTACATTATTAATACCCAGAGCCACCAGTGTGGCATCATGTTCCCAAGTATATTTAATGTGGAAGTGCTAGATTTAGTATTTTAAATAATAAAAAAAAAAATAGTGTAGTAGTACAATTCAATGAGAAAAGAGTCTGGGGACCAAAAATATTTTTATGCCCCATAAATTATGTACATTTGGTGGCTCCCTTTTCAGCTTAAGTCTAGAGATATGCTTGTGCATCTATATATTAATATACATGAAAATACTTGTTCACAAATCTCCCAGCTTTTACTTCATTATGAATGTATAGTTTAAATAATTTATTTGTTGGGAAAGCTGTATATTAGCTCTCCAATGTGCTAATTCTGGATTCATTGAATGTGGTTCCTTTAGACCCTTGCTGTTAGATTTATAGCAATGTTCAGTTGACAAGAGAATCTAAAAGGTATTGGCATAAAACCAACTGAATTTACATGGATTTTATTTAGTTCGTTTACATTGACATAGCATTATATCATCTGAATTAGCAAATCAATTCTACTTTCAGTAACCTTATAGGAATTTTCAGTTTTCACTGGAAAAAAAGATAAATAATATATTGTATCTCCCAGTCCCTTAGTGAAGGCTATTCAGATTCTAATCAGAGGGACAGACATTTTATAATAAAAATCCTGGAAAAATAAAACATTATTGATGCTTATTAAATAGTATGGAAATCTCTACTAGACAAATCTGCTACCCCTTTAGATAAATTTTATTTGCATTGAAAATCAGAACTTATTAGAAAAATTGCACAAGAGAAAATATAGAGAATATTTGTTCAAAGGAGAACATAAATTATCCACTTTAGAAATAAAAAGCAAAATGTAATATTAAATCTAATAAGATAGAAAATTAATCTCAATAAATTTCCTCTCATTTGCTGGTGAGCAAATAATAAATGAATATGATGTTACCTTATATTTTATTCTGAAGTCTATAAATTATCCTTTTGAAAATAATGGGCTCCCCCAAAGAGTTTAATTCCTGTTGGTGAAACTCTGGTCATCTTCATATTATTAGCCAAAACACTGCTTAATTAAATGGTATAATATATCAGACAGTGGTAGTTCTTAAATCCTTCTAATTTGGTTGTTATGAGAATATTGATCTTAGTTATGATTACTTTAAAAAATTTCATGTTTATATATACAAGGCTATGCTTATTGAGATAAATTATATCAACTTTCCCTAAATTACAGTTTCTGGTCATGACTTGGATAAGGGATCTTGGAGCTTTACACTTTATTTATGAAAGATGTCAAACCCTTCTCCAACCATAACGCAAAGAGTTACATAATATTTGTAATAATTAAATAGGGAATTGTAAATAAGACAATAGAAAATAACTCATAAAACACACATTATACAATAAAAACAGACTAAGAAAGTTATTTTACTGACCTGAATTAGAAGACAGAGTCATCTATTACATCTTGCTTCCAAGGCAACTTGTGCCACAAGAAAGTGATGAAGTTATAAACCATACCCAAGTTTCTAGCTGGTCTTCGAACAAAACATGCTCAAGGAAGACCCAAAACAATCCAGCTAAGGAAAAATAATGGTACTGGACTGAGAGTTGAGCTCTTTCTCACTATAGGTAAGACAGAGTTTTCAGTTTAATTCTAAATAAATTATTGCCTTGCTAAGATAACACAGTACTCTTGAAAGAAAGAAAGAAAGAAAGAAAGAAAGAAAGAAAGAAAGAAAGAAAGAAAGAAAGAAAGAAAGAAAGAAAGAAAGAAAGAAAGAAAGAAAGAAAGAAAGAAAGAAAGAAAGAAAGAAAGAAAGAAAGAAAGAAAGAAAGAAAGAAAGAAAGAAAGAAAGAAAGAAAGAAAGAAAGAAAGAAAGAAAGAAAGAAAGAAAGAAAGAAAGAAAGAAAGAAAGAAAGAAAGAAAGAAAGAAAGAAAGAAAGAAAGAAAGAAAGAAAGAAAGAAAGAAAGAAAGAAAGAAAGAAAGAAAGAAAGAAAGAAAGAAAGAAAGAAAGAAAGAAAGAAAGAAAGAAAGAAAGAAAGAAAGAAAGAAAGAAAGAAAGAAAGAAAGAAAGAAAGAAAGAAAGAAAGAAAGAAAGAAAGAAAGAAAGAAAGAAAGAAAGAAAGAAAGAAAGAAAGAAAGAAAGAAAGAAAGAAAGAAAGAAAGAAAGAAAGAAAGAAAGAAAGAAAGAAAGAAAGAAAGAAAGAAAGAAAGAAAGAAAGAAAGAAAGAAAGAAAGAAAGAAAGAAAGAAAGAAAGAAAGAAAGAAAGAAAGAAAGAAAGAAAGAAAAAAGAAGAGAGAGAGAGAGACAGAGAGAGAGAGAGAGCGCACGCAGAAACAAGATTTTTCACAATATAGTGTGCACAATTTGCAAAATATAATCTGAGTCACCCCTTCCCCCCCCAAAAAAAAAATCTAGAAAATATGGCCTTTTCTCAAAAATAAAGACAATCAGTAGAGGTCAACCTCAAGATAATTTAGATTTTGTAATAATCAGACAAGTCCTTTAAAGTAGCTATTATATCTAACAGGTAAGTATATTTATATGAATAAAGCAATAGGAAGTAGCAGAAAATAGAAACTACAAAAAGCTCCAAATGGAAATTCTAGAACTGAAAAATATAATGTATTTTTAAAAGCAACATTAGATATGCCTACATTAAAAAGTCAGTACACTTGAAGATAGAGCAGTAGAAATAATCTAAACTTAAAGAAAGATTGAGACATATGTATCTGTCTTAATTACTATTATGTTATATACATACATAATTTATTGTAATGTACAATATAATATTATTCATATATTAGAGAAAGAATGAGATTGAGAGAGCAGTTTAGTGACTTGTGGAACAATATACAAATGTCTAAAAAATGTATAATTGGAGTTTCAGAAGAAAAAAATGAATAAGAATGGGGCAGAATAATTATTTGAAGAAATAATAGCCCAAACTTTCCACGTTTGATGAAAGACAAATTTACAGATTAAAGATCAGTAAAGCCAAAATAGGTCAATATGAAGAAAAACCTAGCTTTATCACACTAAAGCTGCTGAAAATAAAAGATAATCTTGAAAACATTCTTAGAAAAGTGGCTTGTTATATACAAGAAAGTAAAAATTAGAAGTACTGCAGACTTCTCATGGAAACTATGGTATCTAGAAGAAAATAAGATACCCTTTTTAATTTGCTAAAATGTTTTTTTTAAATGTCAATACTGACTTCTATATCTGGTAAAAATATTCTTCAATAATGAAGTCTAAATAAAATAAAATACTACTTCACAAAATAGGTAATAAAAATAAAGGGCCTATCATCCAGAAAGATGTCATTTAACTACACATCCTGAAACTCAGAGGTAAAGAGATATGTTTTTAGAATAATGCTCTTGGTTGGAATAAGGATCAGTCATTCAACTACCATCTCACTTTATTTGCATTTCTCTTCTGGTACATATTCCATTTTTAGATTATACTAATTTAATTTACATGTATTACCTCTCCTATAAATCATTCAAAAAATGAACTGTGTCTTATTTAGTTTGATGTTCCCATAGAACTTTACACTTAATAGTTGTATCAAGATAGCAGTTGAATAACTAAACCTAATAAATCCTATTATTATGGCATAGTGAAATAGAGACCTATAATATTAAAAGGTATTTGCATAAATGTGATTTTTTTCTTTCTGACATTAATTTCCATTCAGATGAGAAGAAAACTTAAAATATCATTTTGAAGTAATTGATATACAGTAAAGAATAGATTTTATGAATTTTTATGTCATAGGTAATTTATAAAATGAGTAACATAAAAAGGATTATTAAAATATTCAGGAATAATTGGCCTAATTTCCAACTAGTCTATTCATTTCTTCAGCTATGTTCATTGGCTCATACTGTATATAAGCATTTACTCTCTAACATTTCTTTTGTTAATCAAGAGTAATCATAGTGCTATGATTTAAAAAGTGGCCTCTCAAGACAGAATGCCTGAGTAAAATTCTCAATTTATAAATCCTGACTGCATTACTGGCATAATTTTCTCAATATGCATGTCTCAGTTTCCTCATTTAAAAATAATTTCTACCTTGTTGGGGTGTTGTGAGTGCTTAATACAAAATATATATGTAAAGCACTTAGAATAGTGCTTGGCAGATGTTAGATTTTAGTAGTAGTTAATTACAGTAGTAGGAGTAGGAGTGATGATAATAGTAGATTATCTACTATAGTGGTAGACTTATTTATTCTCACCCTTGCAGAAACAATAACAATACTGGTTCTATTGATTTTTCCTGTCATGCATTTAAAAAAATATTTTCATTAAAAGTTATAACCTATATAGATACAGGCTGTATACATGAGTGCTGTTAAAACGTAAGGTTTTCTAGAGATAATTTTGTATATTTCTGTTTAATTGGATTTTTATTTCCTACCTAAGTTTTTTAAATGTAATAGAATTACATTTACAATTACATTTAGAGTATACAGAATCAGTTTTTACTTTAAAAAATTATTTTACAAAAAAGGGACATTTTTGTAAAGGCAATTTTTTTTTTAACTCTAAAGCTTCTTTGTATATTTGTGGGAATATATAGTGGCAGAAGATGTGTTAGATACAGACAGACATTGGATACAGTCTTCAGCCCTATGCTAAGACAAAGAGTAGTTATTCCTTCCTTGTGAGTAATTGTCTGTAGGGTTTGTAATAAAATAATTAAAGTACACAGGATATAGTATATGTATCTTAAAATTTTATTTATGATGACCTTCATTTTGAAAATATTGAGAAGCAGGCTGTCATCTGTTTATGAAAATTGTTCTCTCTTTGGAAAAAGTAGAAAGCAAGCCAACCTAATGATGTTCTGACTTTGATATTATGAATCAAAGATAATTTTTGACTAGCCAACACAATCCAGTCAGCCATTCATTCTGTTTTATTCAAATTTTCCTACATTAGATAATGTATTTGAGTCCTCACTAATTAAATCTCATTTTCCTTTGCAAATAAGCCAATGAGAATTAAAAATCCTACCATTATCCATAACACAGAGATGTGTGTGTGCATGCACACAGACACACACACACCCACACACACACACACAGTTTTGGCTCTGAACACTAGATATCAGAGCTATTGTAACTGGCATTATATCAATTTCATCAGGAAGCATCCTGATACTTAATCTCATTCCTATGACCTCCTCCAATGTAGAGAAATGATGATTAATAAAACAAAGGTATTGTGTGGATAGAAACATTGTCTACATGCTCATTTAAGAGACAGGAGAGTTAGGTCATAGAGTTTTCTGTCTTAGGGCCAAGGATGACGAAAGGGCAGTGGAAAGATGGAGGAAATAGATATTTGTTACTCTTTCTTTCCATTTTTGTCTAGCCATTCAATGAGGTTTTATTTTTCCTTTAGATTCCTGGTGATAAAATGGAAAGAGGCTAGAAATTTTTGAACTAAATGTTCAAAAGTAATTATGCAAAAACAGACTTACATAATCATATATTTAAGAAGATTATTTTCTTGAAGTGAATAGTAACAAATGAATTAATATATGCTGTATATAATTTTTCATATGATTTATGTAACATTTCATATATTATAAATGTGTTACTGTATATCAAATTGCCTTATGGGATTTATTCTGGTCTGTGTCACTATCTGCAAATACTTATAAAGAAGCTTTTAATAACAAGCAACATGTCAGGGGAATATACAATGAAAAATAATAAAGTCAGGACCATACAGAAATAGAGATATCTAAACATACATGATCTTGCATCTGCTTCTTTCCCAACTCATGCCACTCCCTCCTTCTCTCTTCCCCCCACCCTCACAGCCCTCCTCCTCTTCAGCACTTTAATTCACCATCTTCATGGTCTTTTTTCACTTCTATTGTACACAAAACTCATTCCTACAAAGGGTCCTCAGACCTATATCTTCTCTTATTAAATTATGTTTCTCCTTCTCTAGCTCCTTCGCTAGCTCCTTCTCTCCAATTAGATATCAGCTCAAGTATCATTTCCTTAATTTCCTCCAAGGGTCTTTATCAAACACCCTTTCTATAGCAGGCTCCCCTACCTCCCTATTACATACTGCAATGCCTTGCATATGTTCATCATAGCACTTATCAAATAGTGCCATTATTTTTTAATCTTCTATTTGTTTATACATTATCTTCTTTCCTCATTAGACTCATCTCCACAAGAAAGGCAGCATGCTTTGCTCACCATTGTAACTCTTGTTGAGAAAAGTAGTCAGGCTTAGTTTCTGGCCCACTACACAGTAACACAAGAGCAGCCTTGAACATGGATCATTTTCTTAGCAACTGAGTCCTCACAGACTGTGCTGGATTTGCCTTTGAGGGAATTATCTTTTCCTGTTCCCAGCTAGATGTTACTCTTTTGTTCTGATTAAGATGTGAGTGTCCCAGAGACATACCCCTAGCTTTCTATATTTCACAGAAAACTCCCCTTGGGGAAGGGTGGAGGTCTTTCCGCTACCCTACAAAATCACCTTGTGCTTGCAATCACATTGCCTGTGTTGGCTGTGGAGTGGACCCATAGTTAGGTAATGGAGGTCTAATGCATTGCGGAGGGGTAGATCTTGTCCACTCTCTCTCCTCTCCTTCTATAAGTAAAGGATTTACAACTCAAGCCTGATTTGCATGTTGTTTGTGCTTGGTGACCTTGAATCATGTACATGTCTCTTCCCTGGACTGCACTTATCTGCTTTTTGACCTTGGCTGCACAGTCTGGCCACAGGGAATGGAGAAACATCCTGAATGATTTTCACAACACCCAATACATAGAAGACACTTAACAAATATTCATTTAATGAATAAAGTAAGAATAAAGAAAATCTTACCAACCTCTGCCTAAACAGATTAAGTAGTTCTATAATTAAGAAGTGGGGAATTATATGAAACTCCAATATATAACATTTTTGTGGTCAACCCTTATATAAACTTAACTCAATAATAAACTTTTTATAATTGATTTCATAATTTGTTTTCAATCATATTTAACTAATTCTTTGTCATTTTTTTACACAATCATAGAAGAAGGCTTCTATTTATTTTTATAGATTATTAACCACATCTCAAGTACTTCAAATTTTAGACTAGGTATATCAGGCAAAAAATATTTTTTTAATAATGTTTCTTTAGCCAGGTTTATTTCTCTATGAACATTTTACAAGCATATTTTCTCCATACTTCCCTGGTTACTGCCATTGGGTTGTTAAAGAAATACTTAGGATAAATGATAGCTTATAAAAGCAAAAGATAAAAGAAATGAAAATTATTAAATCAGTGATTCATGCTATGTACAGAAAAAATGAAGATTTGATCTTTACAAAAGACTGGAAAGAAGTAAAACCTAGAATATGTTTTTGAGTTAGAACTGAATACTCAAAAAGAAATAAAAAAAAATAAAAACAAGGAAATAAGAATTAATTTTGAATACATTCTAAGAAAGATGAAAGCAACACCAAATATCAAGGAAAAAAATAGACCTACTTGTCTACTGTCGAGTTGGCAGGAGATGCCTTTGTCCTGTTCATTCCTCTTCATGCTGGTCCCACATGGACTCTGCAGTAAATACTGTTTAGCTTAGCAGTCTATCATTTTCCCTATTCAAGTCTCTACTTAGAAAGGTAAGAATTTGCCCCTGGCTCACTGGACTGTTGCCCTACATAAAGATAATTAGATTTCAACAGAACAGAAACTCATTTGTGGATTTAATATAGTGCTGCTTTTAGATAGTAATAAAATCCTTTTCTAAAACACTAAGTGCACATCAGCATTAACATAAATCAAGCAGTTTCCAGCCTTACATTGGAAGGGTGTTTTTCATTATTTAAATCCCTAGAAATAGCACAATATCTATCACTATCTAATAAGTTTCTGTTATGGATTCAGATGATACTAGTTTACCCTTGAGTTGGAATCCAAAGGGTTTTCAGGAATTAGAAAATATGGACTGATTTGATTGGTTTGTGCTAAGCTTTTCATTTCTAAGTCTTAAGAGATAGAAGACTACTAAATCATTGGGTTGCCACAAGTTAAATTTGCTATATTAATTATAGACTTTATTTATGTAAAATTAGGTCACATGTTTTTTCTTTAGGAATTAAAAAATATATAATTTTTATCGAGTATATAGAAATCATCGTTCACTAGGCACATTTTGATGATCTACCACAAAAAAAAAAAAAGTCGTGAATTGAAGTTCCTAATAACATGTGAAAAGGACTTGTAACATCCAGTGAAAATAATCATTCCATAGTGTGGCTTCATGATGCCAAAGAGCCAGACCATTCATGGAAGTGGAAATAACCTGTATTTTGTCATGCAAAGAACACAGGTGAATACTTGCCTGATGAAGATTTTTTTTTTTTTATTTCCATTTTTCTCATTATACTGCATGGTAAATGTATTTAGATTGAATCAAACGTTAAGGAATCATATAATTAGGACCATTTTATTCTTCCTGAAATGGCACATAATTTTACCTTCCCTCTTTTCTTCCTCCTGCCTAATCCTTAGGCAGCACTGATTTGCTTTCTTTCACTACTTAGTAGTTTGCATTTTCTAGAGCTGCATATAAATGGAATCATGAAATATCACAGTTTTTAGTGCTGCAACTTTCATAGATTATTATATTTTGTGTATATTGATAGTTTATTCCTTTTTATTGCTGAGTAGTAATCCATTATATGAATGTATCACAGTTTATCAGTTTATCTGGTTTCTTTCCAGTTTTTGGCTATCAGAAAAACGTATGAACATTTGTGTACAAGCCTGTACATGTGCAAAGATTTCATTTCTCATGAAAAAATACAACAAAGTGGAATTACTAGATAATATGTTTCTTTTAAGAAACTGCCAAGATGATTTTCATATTAGTTATTCCATTATAAATTCCCACCAGAAGTGTCTGAGTGTTCCAGTTTTTCCATATCCTTAGCAAAACTTGATATGTTTGGACTTTTTAAATTGTACCCTTTCTGATAGGTTGTAATCATATTTCATTTTAGTTTTAATTTGTGTTTCCTTAATGGCTAATAAACCTGAGTATCTTTTCATGAGCATATTTGATATCTCTATATTTTTCTCTGGTGAAGTTCTTAACAGGAATCAAAAGAAGATTTTATTTATTAAAAATAAAATTTTAAAAATATCATAGTTATGTTTTGAGAGCTCTTTACATAGTCTATATACAAACCTTTTGTCAGATATGTGATTTTTATATATTTTCTTCTAGTCTATGTCTTGCCTCTTCATTTTCTTAAGTGTCTTTTATAAGAAGCTTTTAATTTTGATGAAGTCCAGTGTATCCTTTTTTTCTTTTATGACTATGCTTTTGGTATTTACCTAAGAAATTTTTGCCTAATCCAAGATGATGAAAATTGTCTATGTTTTGTTCACTTTTCTAGAAGTTTTATGTTTTAAGATCTCTTATCTATTATGATTTATTTTTTACATGATATTAGAGGTGAACAAAAGTTTCTATGTAGTCCAGTTGTCCCAGTGCTATTGTTCAAAAGACTAAAATTTCTCCACTGAATTGTCAAAATTGTTATTCATAGATTTGTGAGTCTATTTGTGGACTCTGTGTTATGTTCCATTCATCTCTTTGTCTCCCTTGACCAAATTTCCACACTGTTTCGATTATTAAAGGTAAATTGGAGGGCAACCTTTTTACACAGATTAAAAATAAGCAGTATATTAGTTTGATTTGAATCTTATCTGGGGCTAATAGATGAAAATATTTTTAGTAGTTTTGAAATGTTATATTTGTGTGTGTACCTATATACAAAGAAGTGCCTGAAGTATATGGGGCATGAATCAAGTTTTCATTTTCTAGTCTCCTGTTTGTTGTTTGGTTATTTTGTTATTATTCATGTGTTTATATGAATGTGTTTATATGTTTGGCAAGGTATGTTTACAATTGCTCATAAAAAGATTATCAACAGGGAAAAGACACAAACGTTGAAGCCAGTTCCATTTTGTAATTAAAAATAAAACTATTGGGTGCAATGGAAACATGTTTTAGATAAACACATCTAAGTTTGTAATTTAATGTATTTTCCAATTTATTATTTCATCAGTGTTAGTAATAGTGACAAAAATAAATTTTAAAATCTAAAAGAAATTTTTGGTCTGTGTTGAACTGTACTTCTTATTTTTATTTCTTCAATTCAGCCAGGTTTTATCTTCGATATTATAAATCTTGGAGGTTCAGATAGTACAGGTTAATTTTCAATAGCACAGCTGAATATTTAGCCTTTGGAGACTCATTGAGCATTGGTGTGTGTTGACCCTGTGGCTCAATTTTCTTTTTTCTTCTCAGCAGTATTCAAAGCTAGACCCATGCAGGCAGAATACCAAATAAATGAGTATCTAGCCAAGTTTTTAGGTTTTTACACTGCCTCTTGTGTGCTTATTTTGTTTTAAAATGATAGCCCTTTTTATTTAAAAAGTCACATAAATGCAAGGAAAGAGTTTAGAAAATAAACTTATAAAATACAGAATATTATAAAGGAAATAAAAAGTATTCATAAGCTTAACATCAGAGATAACTGTTGTAAATATTTTTATCTCTTTCTGATAGCTAAAGTTCTTATTTATTTTTGTTTTTAATCTGTTTTATTTATACTCTTGTGATATATTTAGCTATGCCACTAAATACAGTTTTTAAGGACTGCTAGTATACTATTTAATGAATTAAATTTCTCTTGTTAGGAAATTAAGCTATCAGTATTTTATTATTACAAATGACATTCTGAAGGATAATTTGTATGTGAATTTTTGAAGAGTTTGTGGTTATTTTTCAGATTAAACATTTAGGACTAGGATTTCTGAGCCAAATTTTATTGATATTTTAAATCCTATTACAAAATTACAACAATTTACATGTTCTAGAAGGTAACTTTTCTACTTTAAGCTGATTAATATATCTTCCTACAAAATGCCCAGAAAATACTTTGAGGTGGTTGTGTGTGTTTATGAGAATATGATGACTTTTTTCCATCTTTTGCCTATTGAGAATCGTTAATACACAAAGAATAAAATTATCAGTGTACCTTATCATGCAGTCATGATATTCAAAATTTTTTTTCAAAAAATCTTTCTTTTAATTGATTAAATATAAGATTGTCTTATATTATAGTAGTACTGCTTATATCTAACATCCCCAGCAAACAGTACTCAAGCCTACCTGCAATTGGTTGCATATTCTCAAGATAGTAAATATATATTTTAAGCTAGAAACTGCAAGGTCTACATGACACAATAATGTCCATTGTTATTGGGTACCTACTTCTTCTAAATGAACCTGCCCATGTTTATTTCCATTTATGAAGCTTATTTTAATTAGCTATCAGGTTGTACTTCAGGAATCAATTCATCTGTAATTTCTTAATCTTCTTTCAGGGTAGGGAAACCAGACTTTAAAAGCATATATATATTCTCATTCTCTCTCTCTCTCTCTCTCTCTCTCTCTCTCTCTCTCTCTCTCTC
>KE751288.1:14948-34001 GCA_000465285.1 Eidolon helvum | reverse complement strand
ACACACACACACACACACACACACACACACACACACTCACACACGTATGTATACATATATGTATACATGCATATATATATATATTCCATTTTATACCAATTAAAGAAAATATTATCAAGAAAGGGAAAAGAGGAAATATAAATCGCTGTTGAATTTTTCACATGATAAATTTGTATCTTATTTTTGTCATCCCAATCTGGTAAATTTATTTATAGCAAGAATTCTTCTCAGATATCTAAGAAATGTAAATTTATGTATTTTCCCATATTTGAACTTACTTCTCACTTAGGCATCATTTTGTTGAGTTATAGGAGTTGATCTTGATCAAGTTACAATTCCAACCTACTTTTCCAATGATTGCATCTAATCTTAGAGGCTAGTATGGTTTCAAACAACCATCGAAGATAAGAGGAAAAATAGTGATATTTGATTCTCAGTGTTTTTAGCTATGCTTGATGGAGATAGCTCTGATACTTGCAATTCCATCTAAATTTCACTCATTAGACTAGAGTGGCTATTCTTTACTCCTAACTATAAGAACTCTTAGATTTCACAGTGCTCTGTGCCACATCAGTGCCATTCTAGACAACACTGGAGAGCTCCCATATCTCCTGAATGATACTACAGGGCTGTCTGTCTTAGCTCCTTGTGTCTAGGAATCCACACCATTTACTCATTTTATCTGCCATTTCCCATGAAAAGAGCCTGAGGTCTGGTCAATTCTCTAGGCTTTATGCAGAATTGGAATACAAAGTATTTATACCCTTAAGTTCCCAAATTTTCACAAGTATTTCTCTTGCTTTCTTACGTCCAGGCTGCAGTCAGAAGGGGAATGGCCAGGGCTCCTTCAGAAACTCACCAAGTTCTCTTTATTTCATATTTGATTCTCTTCCCTTTCTCTCCAGCTTAGACAAAAATTGCTAGCCTCTAGGGCAGGAAAAACTGTCTCTGACATATTTTTCAAGACTTTTGTCTTAGATCTAACTTGCAGATTTTATAAATCAGCTCTGCATTTTTGCTTGATCATCTCTTTATCTGGAGAATTCTGGCTGCTCCCTGAATAATGATGGAGAAAGGGGCAGGAGGAATTGTTCACAGAAAATTTGAGTAGAAAATAATCACATACAATAGAAAAATTAAAAATTTATCACACTACATCTGTTTTGACAACATCCTTTACATTTTTATTCCCCAGTGGGTTCAATTTTCACCATAAAGCATTTGGGCAACATTTCAGTCACTTTATCTCTGAAAAGATATTCACAGAAACTAAGTAATAAGATTATAATAAAAATTAAATGAGATAATTCTCACAAATAGAATTTCAAATTTAAAGCACATAATAAGTAAAGTATTAGAGTTAGCTACTATTATTAGCTGATATTTTGGAATGAACCAAGCTATTTTTCACTTTAGTTCCTTACTCCTTGATTCTTTACATGATTTAATCTTTCTCATAACTTCAGGAGTTCAGTAATACTAATTGGATGAATGAATGCATGAATTACCATTATTTTTATAAGTATTAATAATAGCATGGAGTTTTACTAATTAGATATATCAGGATTATTCATAATTTAAAAATATTTAAAACCTTATGAAGCATTATTATTTACTCACAAATTCATCATTTGCAAAAGGGAAATTGTAAGTGAGTCCATTTTACCTATGGTCAAACTCATTTATATCCTTTTTCAAAGGACACTTAATGATGAACAGGAAAATATTACATCCAGAAGAGTCTGTTTCAAAAGGCTTTAGGCAGAACTTTCAAATCTAGAAATAATTCTCAGGCAGCATTTCAAAGTGAAAGCATTAAACCATTCATTGAAGCACTGCAGACCTGACTTTTATAGCCCTTCAAATGATTGAACAACTAACTGTTTGACCCAGACATCTTGGAATGGTCTGTCTTTAGAAAGGCCACAAGGAAGAATATTCACTATGAAAAGTGAATTTTCACATAATTTTATTTGTTTAACTTTTAAAGAAAATTTTGTTGTGGCATTTTGCTTATTTTAATATATTTACTTATTTTTTATATCTGCATCATTGAAACATATTGTAATCAGCTTTTTAAAGATGATATATGAGGATAAATGTAGCACATGATTGAAACATCAGGGACAACATTTGAAAATAGGAAATGCAAAATAGTGAGGTAGATAAAGCACTAAATTAAATACTGATTCTGCTACCAAACAGCTATGTAAATGTTTGAGAGTCCCTTTAACTGACTGGATATTTGTTTATATAAATAACCTGAAAATGATGGTACCAGTTAGTGTAATCTTAGTTGCAACTAATAAAAAAGCCCACTGAAATTAGGTTCAACAGTGTAGGGCATTTAGTTGTTCATATGCCTGTAAATTTCAGACTCTGTGTAGCTTCAGGTAATGCTTTTTAAGAAGTTCAACAATTGCATGAAAAAATGGCTTTGTTATCTTTTTTTTATGCAAGTAAGGACAAGAAAATGGTACTCTTAGTTACATAAAGGCAGTTTCATCTTCTAATTAGATGTCCTTAATATCATAATGGTAAAAATGGTTTGGGATCTCATATTTTCACACTATGTTGTTTAGAATAAGAAAAAAAAATTTATTCTAGACAATTTCTTTGAAATCAGACAATGATTCTCATTGTATTTTTTGGTAGTTGTCTGTTTCTCTATCTGTGGCGAATTAAAGATGACAAAATACTTTGACTTTCCTTCATTGGAAAATTGGATCTACGTCCTCACTCCTTGAATTACAGTTGGAAGCTCTGTGGCTCCTTTAACCAACAGAATCACACAAGTAATATAGAGCCAATTTCTAAGCCCAGGCATGAAGATACTAGTAGCTTCTACTTATATCACTTGGAACACTCACTCTTGGAACCTTGCTATTATGCTGTGAGAAAACCCAGTAGACTAAAGGCCTACATGGAAAATCTGGGCACTGCTGATAGCCTGAATTGAGCAATCAACCACTGTTCAGAAATAATGTAGTCAGCCCGATGGATAAACCATCTTGGAAGTGGATCCTTCAGCCCTTTTTGAGATGCCCTAGCTGATGTTGTGTGGAACAATGAAAGCTATCTCTTATGAACCTTACCTAAATTCCAAATCTGTGAGCAGAGTAAATTGTTGTTGCTCTAAACCACTAGGCTTTGAGGTGGCTTGTTTTACAGCAATAGTTCACAAGAACAGCATTGTATCAGTAGCACAGGCTTCGATATTTATCCTTTCTTAGTTGTGTATGCTTCTTCCAAATGTATTGTGTACCATCTTTCTTTCAAGGATGGTATTAACATTAGTAAACCATGCAGCATAATTAATGTATTTATATTATTATTCAGATAGGTTAATATTTGGTAAGTGGTGCTATTAACATTACAATGATAAAAATAAGTATGTACACATTTTAAAAGACAAATTCAAAGTAAACAGTTGCAAATTGTTCTATGTACCTCTCTCTAATTTTCAGAATATCATGTGAATCCGTCTGCAAAAGATAATATCAAACTCTCTCAGGCTCTTAAATGGCTGTTTTCTCCCCTTGATATGTGAAAGAAAAGGTCATGAGCATAAAAAATCCTCTGATTTGCCTGATCTTTCCATTTTCTATTTATGTAGAGGGAACACTAATATCTCCACCAAATATTCAGAGAGAAAATTCTGCAAAATGTAAAAATTGTTCTAATGTCAGCAGTTCTAATTTCTTTTCCAAGTTTCATTACAAATATTGATGAAAATATCTCAATTCTGGAAATATTTGTGTCTGAGCAAAATGTCGAATTCAATAGCATTCTGATTGTGACTTACAACAGTTATAGGAATTAATTCTATTCAGATGTTTAAGAGGCTTTTCTCATTTCCTTCATCAGGTTCAATCATAAATGGCTTAATCATTCAAAAGACATTACCGAATTAGATTGTATTAACTGCATAATAACAGAAAAGAAAGGGCAATATGGAAACAAACTGAAATGCTATTAGGAAGGAACTAAGTTCATTCTCTTTAATTCCTTTGTTGATTTGTTGAAATGGTTGATATGACCTCAATCAGGATTTTTGCTCTCTTTTGTTCATCAGTTTCTCTTCACTTTAGGAAACATGCATTTATATTTTTGAGAGAGAAGTATAAAGGTTATATGTACATTAGGACAGAGATTTCAGAGGTTACATAGTAGACATATATATATATTTTTTTGTTTTAACAACAGTCATGAATAGAAAAATGCTATTCTATGGAGAAAGGGAGAAGTAACAGTTACTAAACATTAATGAGATAAAAAAAAGTGATAATCTTCAATAATGGTTAAGATTAGACAAAATAGCTGTCAGCATTTATTTGAAACAGTATTTTTCAGAAAGTTATAGTGGACAAGTGCTAGACTGATTCATTTATGTTCAGAATTTTAAAGCAGAAAAGAAATCTGGGATCACCTTCTCAATTGCTCATTCTTTATAAATATGTCTGCAGTCCTGAAATGACTTATTCAAAATCACTGAGCTTTTTTCCAATAGAGCAAAACCCACTGGGCTTGTGGCTTTTGGTGGAACCAATGTTCTTTGCACCTCTCTTTACTTCTAAAATGAACACCTTACACTTGAATCAGTCTTTGTCTTATCTGAAGTTATTTTAACATCTATTATTTGAAACTCACAGGTAACACCATGGCCCTTATATCTCTCAGCTTATTTCTCCAACATTATATTACATTATTCTTTTCATCCACTTCATTCTTCATACCAGATAAATTTCCTTGGTTTTTCGTATTCACCACATCTATCTTGACTCTTGTCTTTAGAAAAGGTCTTGTAATGCATCTCCTGCTTGGAATACTCCTTTCCTTCCCTTTGCCCCATTAAACTCCTAGATTTTTACTATTTTCGATATCTTAAAATTAAAGTAGGATATATATTGGTTCCTGATGCTTCATATGCTTTGAGTTATAAATAGAGTATGCTGTGTATCTTCTTACTTGAGAGATTTGTCTGCTCTTTCTCTTCACCTTTTCAAATGCTATTAATGGGAAATCCCTCTAAAAATATAGGGCAGAATATAAATCAGTAAACAAATATGATGATTACATATTGTGATAAGTACCATAAATGTAATAAACAAGGTGGTGAGCTGGAAGAAACTGGGAAGCCACTCTGTATGCGCAATCAAAGAAGCTGTTGAAAAAGATGTGAAACCTATATTTTGAGGAGAATGTAGCCATGGAAAGGACTGAAGGAAAGACATTCTGGACAAAAAAAGCAATAAATATATAAGCCCCAAGGAGAAGAAGGAATTGGTACATTTAAAACACAGAAAGAAGCCACTGAGGCAATAGAGCAGTGTATAGGAGAATGTTAGAAGATGAGTTTGGTAAGGTAGATGTGAATCAGATCATTGTAGGCAGAATGAAGAGTTACCATTTCATTGTAAGCACCAAAGGATATCAGGTTTATGTTTTAAACTGTTGATGAACTATCTGGCTCACATTTTACCTTATTCTGAAGAATAGCTAGATTAGGAATTTAACAGTTAATGGACTTGAATAGAGACAAAGGAGAACAGTAAAATACGTATTACCTATTGAGAACTTATCATGGTTACTCAGTCTAACAAACAAAGATAACTACTAAGTCATAAAACTTTGAATGGGAGAGATTATAAAGAGAAGGGTCAACTTGATACATAATGTCATTTTTTTTCAGGATAAATTTTTTATAATTTTTCTCTACATATAAGAATATATATTCATGCATGTATATCTGTGAGTATATAGTAATTGGGCCTTTCATTTAACTTTTTCTATATAAGTGAAATAATAGAAATATGTCTGTGCTTCATAATTGTTTTCTTATTAGAGTGAAAAATGACATCAGCCAATTTCCAGTCATAAATTTACATAGCTTACATTTCTTGAATTTGTTGATGTAAAATATATGGCAGGTTAGAAGTGATAGGTGAAAGTGATCACTTTTTATGACAGAGGGAGTCATTTTAGCATAGAAATTAGAAGTGGATAAAACATTCGTTAAATCAGCTACATAAGCATATAGATGAAGTGTTTAGGAAACCTGGGAACATAACAGATTCTCAATACTAACTTTACCTTGCATTGCCAAAAACCAGTTTTCTATTGATAATCCTTTTCTCTAAAATTACTTTTATATTCTCACTAGCTAATCAGAATATAGGGGAGAATAATATACTTGTGATAATTTTACTCATTACAGGTAACAGTCGTTGAAATGTCCATGAGGCCAAATAGTAAGAAGACAAGCAATCATATCTAATTGTCTTTTATTTTCTCTACACATTACTTATGTACTAGTTTGGGAGAATAGTTTGTCAAATTAAGATTATGAAAAAAATATCTAGCTTTTGCTTAGAGAGATATTAGGATCAGGAGTCTTATTAAGCCAACATGCCAAGTTTTATTTGTTTTGGTTTTTACTTTAGTTATTAGGAAGCAAAGTACTCATTTTTTACATTTATAAAAATCCATAAGTAAAGTAAGACTTTTGTGTATTATTGATAAAGCAGTCAAAAAGTTAGGTAAAAGGCAACTTTCTATTGCATCATTTTATTTTTCATATTTGCCTCAAGATATGTCTTCTCTAGAAACCCCTTGCTAATTTAAATCACTAGTGCACAATTCAAGTCAAATCAACAGCAGTTAGTTTAGCACTTTGTTCTGTTTTGTGAATCAGTGTATATAAACCTTAGACTGCATAATAATATGTAACAAAGTTTATCCCATAATTGTTTGTTTTCCTATATAATTTAATGAGAGTGTTATAAGATTGCAAGGGAACTCAAATACCTTATGTGACACATTGCATGTCACGTAATATGCTCTTTACTCCCTCCTTTCTTTCATTCACTCATTTTTCTTTCTCTTCCTCATTTCCTTTTCCATTTTTCTTTAGTTCCCTCTTTCATCTTAAATTTAAGCTGCTTGAGATCAAGGACTTTTACCTTACTGTACAGTCCACAATATCTAGCATAGTGTGAAATATAGGAATTCAATAACTTCTTGTCCACGGCTTTGGGAAAAAATTCTCTCTCTGCTCAACAGAAATTTACCTTCCAATTTCCCCACAGAGAAGCACAAAAGGTAACGTTTTTTGATTCTTTCTATATCTATTTAAAGTACTTCAGTCTATATATACTCCAGGATATCTTCAGTATGAGTTATTCTGTACTATGTCCATATTATACACATTTAACCACTGCCCTACTGAGCTTTTCTTCCTCCCTTTCTCTCGCTCTTACCCTCTCTTTCTTCTCCCCTCCCTCATCTGTTAGCTCACAAGCTCCAACAGCCCTTTAAAATTAATAAAAATGGAAGAAAATCACTCTCCATTCTATATATTTTAATTTGAACATTCAGATTGTCATAGCAATATGATAGACTTTTTAAAATTAGATGTTTTCTTATCAACAGCACTATTTTTTTCTATTTTCTCTCTCTCTCTCTCTCTCTCACACACACACACACACACACACACACACACACACACACACAAGCATGCGTGCGCACGCGCACTCACCTACTTGAATTGAAAGATCACATGAAAAAATTAACTTGTAGGCAAAACTTTTAAAAGCTGCACTACAAACAAGAGAAACTTTAAATACTAAAGTTAAAATTTTAAACACAATTTAAATTTATCTTTTTGAATTTTAACTAATAGTCAACATGTTTTTATTCAGACATTTCGTTATGTCTAGCGCTATTTTACATACCAACTGGATTCAGAGGGAGCATTATAAAAATGGGCTTTGAACCTGATTAGACCTTAGACACAATTAGTTAATTCCCTCAGATAAAAGAAGAAAAATTGTTATTCAAGAGAGTTGTGTGACTTGCATTACTTTAAGAGATAGTGCCATCCTACAAGACTCTTAATACATAAGTTGGGCAATAAAATTCCATGCACATACATGTATGTGCATACACACAATATTCAAATACCTTCCAATACATAATTGAAGTTATTATTTGATATGTTTGTATACGTATATAGTGGTAGGAACTCTCAATATGAGATCCATCATCTTAACACATTTTTAAGTGTACAGTGCAGTATTTTTAACTGTAAGCACAATGCTATACAGTAGATCTTTAGAACGTAATCATCTTGCAAAATTGAAACTTTATACCCCTTGAATAGCGACTCTCCATTCTCTGCAACCCATATCTTACAACTACCATTCTGTTCTCTGCTTCTATGTATTTGACTATTTTAGATAGTTCAAGTAAGTGGAATCATGTGGTATTTGTCCTTCTGCTACTAGCTTATTTCATTTAGCATAATGTTCTCAAAATCTATCCATGTGGTCAAATATGGCAAAATTTCATCATTTTTAAAGCTAAATAATAATGCATTGTAGTATATACCACATTTCCTTCATATGTCCATTTCTCAGTGGACATTTAGGTTGTTTTCACCTCTTGGCTATTATGAATAATAAATGCTGCAATGAACAGAAGAGTGCTGATATCTCTCCAAAATCCTGATTTCAATTACTTTGGATAAATAACCAGAAGTGGGATTGCTGGATCATGTGGGATTTCTATTTTTAATGTTTTGAGGAAACTCTATACTATTTTCCATAATGGCTACCAATTTACATTCTCACTGATAGTGTACAAGAGTTCCATTTCTTCCGCATCCTTGTCAATACTTGTTTTCTGTTGTCTTTTTTATAAAAGCCACTCTAACAGGTGTGAGGTGATATCTTGTGATTTTGATTTACA
This sequence comes from Eidolon helvum, assembly GCA_000465285.1. Taxonomy (NCBI): domain Eukaryota; kingdom Metazoa; phylum Chordata; class Mammalia; order Chiroptera; family Pteropodidae; genus Eidolon; species Eidolon helvum. The sequence goes on along the minus strand of KE751288.1, from coordinate 25,253 downwards.
TCTCCCCGATAATTAATGATTATCAAATCTAATTAGTGATTAATTGAGATTCCCATGTTATCCTTGAGAAATGTCTATTTAAGTATCTAGCCCAGATACTTAAAACTAGGTTATTTATTGTTTATTTGACTTGAAGAAGTTTCTTATATATGTTTAATGTTAGCCCCGTATCATATATGTGGTTGAAAACTTTTTCCTCCCATTCCATAGGTTGCCTTTTCACTTTGTGTTTTTGTTTTGTTTGTTTTTGCTATGAATAAACTGTTTAATATAATCCCCTTGTGTGTTTTTGCTTTCATTATGTGTGTTTTTAGTGTCATACCCCAAAAATTCATTGTCAAGAGCAATGCCAGGAAATTTTCTCTAAGTTTTCTGTAGGAGTTTTAAAGTTGTAGATCTTACATTTAAGTCTTCAATGCATTTTCAGTTGTTTTTTATGTGTGATTACAATAATTATACAATTCTATTATTTTGTATGTAGATATCCAGTTTTCCCAACATTTATGAAAAGGCTATCTTTCCCACAGTGAATATTCTTGGTACTCTTTTCAAAGATTCATTGACAATATATGCATGGGTTTATTTCTGGACTCATTATTCTTTTGCATTGATCTATAATTCTGTTTTTATGCCAATACCATACTATTTTAGTGACTGTAGCTTTGTAATATATTTTGAAGTAAGGATTCATATATTTTGAAATGCTTCCAGCTTTGTACTTTGTTTTCTTAATTGTTTTGGCTATTTGGGGTCCTTTGTGTTTCTATATGAATTTTAGAATTATTTTATCTCTTTCTGTAAAAAAAATATTATTGGAATTACACTAGCGATTACATTGAATATATAGATTATTTAGGGTAATGTGGATGTTTTAACTATATTCAGTCTTGCAATTAATGGACACAGGTTATTTTTACATTTATATGTGTCTTGTTTAACTTCTTTAAAAAAGGTTTTGTAGTTTTTAGTGAACAAGACTTTCATCTCCTTAGTTAAGTTTATTCCTAAGGGTTTTATTCTTTTTGTAAATAGAATTGTTTCTTACTTTTATTTTGTGATGGTTCATTGTTAATGAATAGAAATACAGCTGATTTTTCTTATTGGCTTATATCCTGCAGCTTTATTGAATTTGTTTATTAGTTATAACAAGTTTTTTTCTACAATCTTTAACATTTTCTTATATGATTACATAATCTGTGAACAGAGATAATTTTACTTCTTACTGTCTGATTTGGATACCTTCTATTTCTTTTTCTTGCCCAGCTTTTCTGCTTAGGATTCCCAGTACTATGTTAAATGGAAAGGTTGAACATGAATTGATAAGTTCTTAATACATTCTAGCTGCTGTGCTTATCAATTTATATCAGCTTAAAATTGAAACAGTCCTCCAAAGTAAGCATAGTTTTCCTTAACATATTTGCAGCTAAGCCTAGGGAAAAATGAGACATTTGCGGAAAGTCTCTCAGGTAAGAAGTGATGAAGCTGGATTTAAATCCAACAAAAATGCTGCGTAAATGTCTCCAAAGTCCACACACACTTTTTTCCGTTATTCAGCTCTGTCTTTCTAAAGAGATAATTTTTTTTTAATGTTGGCATTAAAAAATGATTTATTTTAGAAGAAAATGTTAGCTGTGTGGTGCAGAAAAAATTCATGAGAGAATTAAAGATGACTAGATTAATAAGTCTTGGAGCCATTAGGAAGACTTTTCTAAGAAATGTAATTTTGGAACTGAGCCTTTATTATGAACTTTTTATTTACTTATTTTCCATTTTGATGGACGTAGTTGTAAGGTAAATTTTCATTTCTTATATCTGGTGCACTTCAGTTTTGGGACCATCATAAATGTCACCAGAAATATCACTTTTTAAAAATACCTGTCTGTGTTTACTGGAAGAGTTACATACTTTCTCACTTGGGTGGCAGCAGTGAGTAATTATATTGCCATCCAGTCATTCTACAGTTTTGCCACTGTGAAATTAAGGCCTTCGTGTCTGCTGCAACACCTGGTTAAGATATATTCTGATTCTATAATTGAATCAAACAGTCTATATCATTGTAGTGAGGAAAGATCATCAAAACAGTTCATACTTATCATGATTTTTCTAGTATTTGTTCTCTATTCTTTATTCAGCTAACTATTTTAGTTTATACTTTCAGTGGATCTTATACAATTGAATTAGTTTCCTAAATTATCTCTCTGCCTTCAGTCTCCAACTAGTATAATTTGTTCTTTCTACAATAGCCAAAGATAATTTTTCTAAAATCATCTGCTCAAAAAAACATACATGGGTTTCATGGGCAACAAAATAAAGTTAACTATCTGCTTTCCAGGTATCAGTTTCTAGCAATATGATGAACTAGATACACAGGTAGACTCTAGTTCTGTGAAAACAACTAAAAATTTCTGGGGATAATTATTTTAAATATCATTTAAAAAGTAAAGTAAGAAATGCTTAGGCTAAAAGTAAATGAAGATGGAAACTCAGATAAGCAGGGCATGAATGCCATATTTACTATTAAGAGCATTTGCTAAATCAGGTTAAATTGAGGTAGGAGTTACATTAGGACCCTTCCTCAGAGCCGCTAAGATGAAAAGCATCCCTCAACAATAGCTTTGATGTAGTGAAGCAGTTTTGTATTTTAAAACTTTCTGCTAGAGTGGAAAATAAAGAGGACAGGGAAATTCCCCAGCATAGGCATTCACAGGAGCATAGCTGGTGTAACCTAGAATTCACCTTTGCTTCATTATATGATCATTATAATAAATTAGCATTGCAGTTAAGGCTGTACGCATCATGCATTGGATGCCCTGACTGTTTTAAAAAGCCCAAACATAGCAAGAAAAGGAATGTCTCCTTAATTCCAGGAAGAAAAAAAAATGCCTTTGCCTGGAGTGGCCATTCAAAATTACAACTCTTCACACCCCTTAGTTAGATTAATGCATAAAATCCCCAAACCCACCATGGTCAGAGAAGCTCTCCCTTGAGCCTGCCCACTCTCCCCTCTGAGGGTATAGTTTCACTTGGCAGAAATTTTTAGAGCTAACCACTTTTGGCAGCTTGCTCTCCCTTTTGAGAGTGAGCTTACTTTGTCTTCAAGGTTGACCACTCCTGGTAGTCTATTATCTCTTCTAAAACTGTACTTTTGCTTTCAATAAAGCTAGATTGCATACAATTAATTTATGGGTATCTACCTTCAACTCTTTGTCAACTGGACACCAAGAATCCGAGGTCTAGGAGTTCCAAGACTCCTCAGATCCATACTACAAGAGACAGAATTCAGGGTGTAGCCAAAATAGAGTCTAATAGGAGACCACTACCCAGAAGGCTAGTTCTTTAAAGATGAACCAGAAACAAATCAGTACCACCTTCTCACTCCTCTCACAAGGGGCACAAGGGAGAATGCCCATTTTAAGAACTTGACACTAAGGAAGGAATTGAAGCGGATGATCTGCATATAATTTCCTTGAGAATACAGCAACAAGTCCAAAGCTCAAATAATTTCTTCTCTAGCTTCTTAAATTTCACTTTCTTAGCTAATATATTTTAAGATTATTTAATCTTTTAATGAGAAACAGCAACATATTTTAACATTTTAATTGAATAACTAGTCATATAAATTAAGTAGTAGGCATCTGTTGATTAGCTTGATCATCATCTATTTTCATTATTCTGGCCATGCCACTTTAGTTTTCCTTAGGAAGTAATTTCTCTCCTATTCTTAACTCTTATATTTAGGATGAGACTTTTTTTCATATACCTACCCAACCCAGTCTCATCTCTACTGCAGTTCCAGATCAGGGCAATCAGAAAATTTTCATATTTTACAGTTACTTTATAGGTGTATATCTCATCCAGTTCTGGGACATAAGCTGTGATAATTAACAAGGAGACTATCTCTTCTCTGAAGTTCATTCAAACTCTTACAATCTGTGCCTTCAAATTCAAAGGCTACCAACTGAAGAAAACCTGCTCAAGCAACAAAAACAGAGAAAACAAGACTGATAAAGACAGAAATAACGTCCTAAAGACATCCATTGATGCTCTTTGAATCTAACAACATCTAAAGACAGGTTCAGCTCTTGAACTTTCTAGTTGCATACACCAATACATTCTCATTTCTGTTTATTTTATTTTGAGTTCAGTAACTTGTCATAAAAGCATACAATCTTATTTATGCTCTATTTCTAACATGTAAAACATGTTAGAAATGTGTGATAAATAAACAACTAAATGAGTGCCTGAGCTCATCATCCTCTCCAGAACCCATCTATTAATTTCTTAAACAATTGACAACTACATCAGGAGGTCATCTTTACCAGTTTAATTTTAACAGAAACTGCACTACAGAATAAGTGAGTCACTACTTCTAGCTCTCCAGTTGACTTTTCTCTAGTTACAGAAATCTTTTAGGACCCATGCTGAACTCTGGCAATAAAAATGATAGTTTACTAACCATTTTCAGAACAATACAAATATCTCTGAATTTATTCATTTGTGTTTTGAGTGCCTATTCCATATAAGCTTTATACTATATTCTCCTTTAAGCCTCCTCTTATTTATTCCTTAACCTGGTTGTTATAGTCCTTAGGATAAACAAAACGAAACAAAAATTAAATTAAAAAATGTATAAATAAGATAGTAAAATAGTAATTAAATAGTGGAATAATATAAACAATACTAAAAATGATTTATTTCTACCCAAAGGAACTAGGCTAGCACAGCATGTTTAGTGAGTGTTAATTACATATTTCTCTACAGAATAATTTATGAATATATGACCACTCAAATCACCTTGACGGTAGGAATTGGGGCAGAAGGTTCATGAATTTTTGCAGCTTCTAAAGAATCAAATAGGCCTAATCCAGTTGAGGTTTTAACTTCTCGGCTTGGTGGAAGCTTAATTTGTAATCTTTTCAGTTCAGAGTCTATCAAAATTAGCTGTCGATCACAGTGTAACATTTAGTTTTGCAGAATAGAAATTACTTGCTTGACAGTCAAGTTCATCTATTTTTTCTCCTCTTTTGAGTTTCACTGTAGCGAATGATTCCTCTTTTGCTTAGCATCCATGTCATCCAATTTTGATTGAGATTTCCTGTGGGATTGGTTGTGAATGAGGCAGACAATTGCAGCAGATTGCCATCTTAAATAACAATAGAACCCCTGGCTCCCAGATGTTCTGTGTACTTGTGGAAAAAGAGGAATCCCAGTGGGACAATAGGAGCAAAGGTTTGGATGGGAAGAAAATAATCAGTGACTTTCTTATTTGGCTAACCATAGACATCAGCCTAGTTTATTCAGGCACTACTGACAAACATTTCATATAACTAATATATTGTACCATTGTCTTAGGAGGAATGAGCAATCTCCTTTAAAATAGTATAATAAAGGAGATCATATAAGAAAAGAATATAAGAAAATGCTTTCCCAGGGCAAGAGTCTTGTAAATTGTGTTACTTCTGGTTGACAATTTGATTCAGAGAAGGGATATTGTAAAATATTTATTGGCATACTGCTGATACTAATAATACTGATAATTTTTGAGCAGTTTCCATATTCCAGGCAGTGTGATAACTTCTTTACATCTGTTAACTCCGTGAACTAAAAATAAAAAACAACAACAACAGATTCTAGGTGAGCTCTTCTATTTGCTAGTCAATGACATCAGTATTCTTAGCTTGTAAAATGGAGAGAAAACCTACTCTTGCAGACTTCACTGTGTTCCAGTTACGTTCAAATATATACAACATGCAAAAAAAAGTTAACAGTGATGTTAAAGTATGTTACCAAGAAAAAGAATCATCATTATTATTATTCTAATTATGTTTCAAGCAGTTTTGGGTAAATGGCAAAGAAAAATAAATTCCACATCTCAAATACCACTCTCCAAGCAATCCTCTGCCATCATTACAAACAAACAATCAACAACAACAACAACAACAAACCCTCAGAGTATTCACTCATAGTTTCAAAGCCTTCTTCCTCTACAAAGCTCAATCATATTTGAAAGGATTATCTAGGTGCCCTGCTGCCATACTGTTGTAAGATAGAGATGCGTTGCCTTGGACAGGACTTAAGGTATGTTATCTTTTATAGAGATTGCATAAGGAGACTATTTTTTGATAGAGATTTTTGTATTTACAAATGAGAATGCATGAAGATATCAATATTATTTTAGGAACTTGACCTGCTAAAAAAAAAATCAACAATTATATTTTTGTCTAAAATTTTACATGTGTGTGTGCGCGTGCATGTGCGTGCACACACACCCCCCCCCACACACACACACACACATTCCCAATCAAGTTTACTTCACCCTATCTCTACCTTCCTAGCGTAAATTCAGAACATCATAGAAATCACTGTAAATATATTCTTTCTTTTTTGATCTGAAGTAACTACATTGCTTCTGTCCTGGCATTCTTCATTTTAGTTGCCTCCTGGACTGGTTGTATTTGTTGTTCTGAAGGGTAATAAGGTGCTAAGAGAACAAAATGTGTGTTACAAGCAAGGATTTCTAGAAACAGGGATACTAGTTTTCTAAGCATGTATTTGGGAGGTAGCTGTAGTTTAGCATTAGTACTTGATTGTTTTGAGTTCTTATAATGGTTTAGTGTAGGGATTCAAGATAATATCAGCCTAGAGTAGTTTTTGCAGAAATGAAGGATAGTTTTGGTGAAGGCCAAGCTATCCTTTGCAAATTTTACTGTAACCCACACAACAGCACTAGTTCTTACAAGTTGATGATTTCCTTATTTTACAATTTTAAAAGAAGTACACATATTTTTGTGTTCTGTCAATGTACCAGTTGTGAAACAGAATCCAAATTTAAATATTGAAAAAATATTTTCAGTAAACTTGCAAGAAGTCAACAACCAATGGAGCTGTTATTAGATATTTGTTGCTGCCATTTCTCTAAAGAAGCTTGCTGACACGAATTCAAGTTTTCTTTATTAATATCTCTAGACAACCAAAAATAAACTCAGCCTGAGAACTATTTGTCCTTCAGTTTGAAGTGCATTTTATCTAATTATGTATTCATACCTTCAGAAACATCTCTATTTTTATCCTCAGGTTATTTGAGAAATCTTCAAGTAATATATTGTGCAAAAGGTTTTGATGAGGAAAGGAGACAGCTGAAAGGTGTTTCATGACTTTCCATTGTGTTTATTCAAATACTTGGTCATCTTCTACCACTGTCATATTTTAAGGGTATGGTGATAGGCCTTTAGGATAGAAAGATTTAATAGTATAAGCAGAAGTCTTGTGTAGGTTTCTATCTAGTTAAAGAACCAGAACATGAATATACTTAGACCAAGAAGGCCTTAGCATTCTCCTCATATTGACTAAACTTTAGACAGTTGTCTTCCTGACTGTACTCCCAGACCCTACCTTTCTTTAGCGCATTTACTTTAGAACACTTTCAATCCTAAATGTCTTCTCTGCACCTTTGAAATAAAAATCTCCTCCCATCCTCTTAAAAGTTTTACAGTTCAGTGGTGTTTTTTCTCAAGAACCTAGGAGCTAATCCTTTGAAGTGTAAATATTAAGACAGACAGGGCCCCTATCTCTCAGTCTTTGTGAGAGGACAGGAGCCAAAGTTTTACAAGAGCCAATTAGCAAACACAGATGTCCTAATCTGAATGATCAACCTCCTCGCTAACTTCCTCCAGTACTTTTTCCACTAGCTCATCCCAGCACTTAAACATTCTCCTGTTTTTTGAGTTCAAGCTCTCTCCCTAGTACAGTAGTCTTAAAGTCTTTCTTGCCTGCTTAACTTATCCAGTGCACTTTTTAGTTTGACAGTAAATTAAACAATTTTAGAATGTTTAGTGGATAGTTCTCACATGCAGCTATTTAGTCTCTGAAGGACTTCTGTTTGGGGAAATCTTAAGAAAGAAAGGCAAAGTTTTATCTTCTGCTATAAAAACTGAAGAGGGATTAAATTTATTGTCTTCTAGATCCTTGACACTTAGTTGTGAGCCTTTGACCTAACCTTACCCTGGGCTACTAGCTGCTGGAACTTTGACTCTAGAGTATTTTATGCAAATTAGCAGGAGGCAGTGTGAAAAACATTCCAGGAACAGTAACAGTGGTATTAAAGTCTGTATCTTACCTAGAGTCAGCAGTGCCACTAGTGACTTTATGAGCATAGCTGTTTCTATAATTCTCTACTGTGGTCATGAAGGATGACAGGACTACAGCAATTGTTATAGGTGCCCAATCTCTCTCAACCCCTGCTAATTTTTTGGATCTGGTTCTTCAACATTCCACTAATTCTGGGCAATTTGTGGTGTTTTCAAATATATTCAGTTCTCTTCAAATTATCCAAAGTCAGTTTATTTTGTTTATAACCAAAAGCATAAGTAATAGAGATAACCAAAGCAGTAAAGACCAAAACGATTAAGTGAGAGGCAACAGATATATCACTGGACTTGTTCTGCCATCCCCAGTTGTCTGTGGAATGGGTCATTACGTGAACCCCTTCATCTCTTTAACCCTGAGTTTCTTCATCTGAAAAATAATAAATGACAAGAATTCCATCAATCCTTGATGTTCTCAGAAGGTTTATCAGTGGCATTATCATAGGAGAAGTGTAGGAAATTGGAAGTAGGAGAAATCACTGTGAGCTTAGATAGTCAAGAAAAAGTTCTAAACCCAAGCTTTTCTAACATGTACTTATATATTTTATTAGATGCTTATTCAAGGATCTTTTCTGGATATATACAGAAAATTTTGAAAAATTAAAAGATTAAAGGAAACATTATTTATATGATTTTTGCAGTGAACTATGGTAAGAAAGTAAAAGGAGAGGCTACACTTTAGAGCAGTTGCCCTGGCAATAGCAGTATAAGCTGCTTCCATGATTTTAATTATTAATCAATCAATTTCTTATTAAGAGCCTGCCATCAGTAAGACATTATGTAATGGGTGAGACAGGGTATATGTGATGCTCTCCCTGCCCTTAGGAGATAAATACATGATGACAAATGCTGCAGGTCAAATTTCTGTGTATCTACTAATGTATATTTCTACCATGTGTTCTCTGGGGTCCCAAAGGGAGAAGGAGCCTGATTTTCTTCCTGCCTCCCCATATGACTGGATTTAATAAAGATATAAGGTAAACACATGGCTTTGAGTTATCTGGAACGGTTTATTGACTCAGGGTATGAGTCTGGCATTAGAGACATAGATTCAATTTTTGACCTCAGTAATTTATTAGCTTTTAACTTCCTTGTTTACCTTTATGAAACTTCAAAACAAAATGTTAATGATATTTATTGTCTAGGATTGTTATGTAGAGCAAATGAAATAATCCATATAAGGACAAAGTGCTTGGTATTCAGTGAATGGTTTAATATTATAATTTTACATTATATGTAACATTTTAAATCATTATATGACTCATTAGATAGCATAAGTTGGGAGTGTCATAAAGCTAGAAATAAGCTCCTAAGGGCCTGTGGGGAAATTAGAAGACAGCAAATCCTGCTTGAAAATGGATATAGATCCTGTGAGGAGGCAGGTAGTAAGAGCTAATGGAGGATGAGAGAGAAATTTTTGTTCCCCAAATTTATATATATTAGAACTGCCCTCTCTGAAGTAATAGCTCAAGGAAAGAGAAAATGTACAACTAAATCTACACATATTGTTACCTAGGAAATCAAGTCATGTAACATTTGCGACAGTTTAAAAAAAAAAAGGTCAGGAGTGTGTTTTCCAAACCTGGAATAAGAGCTCTAAGATTTAGACACATGACTCATCTCATGTACTTCAAGATAAAGCAGAAATATGAGAACTTATCATTACTTTATGAAAAAATGTAACTTACTACAAAGTTGTGAAGTTCATTGGTGTGATGTTAATAAAAAAAATCCAAAAAATTAAAAATTAGCTATTATCTTAGGTAAGTAAAACTAAGAGCTGGAAAGCTGTAAGACTAGCCAATGTTTCTTGCCCTCCCTACACCCTTCCTTTCTCTGTCTCTTTTGCTCTCACTCTTGCTTTTCTTCTTTAACTGCACAATCACTTTTCCATGCATAAAGCAGTTCCTCCCCACTTCCACCTGTCAGATTTGTATAACTTAAGTCCAAGCAAACAACTCAGTCTGAATTACATTTTTACTCGCTTCTAAATTCCTAGGAAAGAGACTCTGACTAGCCTGGCTTAGAGTAGTTATCTATCCCTGGTCAGCTATGGCCAGAAAGCAGTACTCTGTAGGACAACCATAGCTGTGTTGTTGTTGTTGTTATTGTTTTTTTTTTTTTTTTTTGAGGCATAAGAATAGTGGCAGGTTGGGTAGAT
>AWHC01013243.1:0-26462 GCA_000465285.1 Eidolon helvum | reverse complement strand
TTCACTAATAAATAACATTCAAAGAATTGTCAGATCAAAGATTTGTATTTTAGTCTCATCTGTGTGGTAATAAACAGACCACCCAAATGAGAACAAGCAAAGTCCATTTATTCTGAGCTCGCTATAGCAAGAGAGTCAGCTACCATCAATTGTGTTTAGCAGAGACTCAAAGGCAGATAGAGGAAGATTTATAGTGCAAAAAAAGAGAAGGCTTCAGGTTTGCCTTGACTGGAGGATGTTGCTTAGGGGAATGTGTTGGTTAACAATATTATATTAACTAGAGGTGGAGCATCCTATGTGATTGGTTTGTAGGACATATTTGACCTTTTCTGGTTGGCCCTAAATTGGAAATAAAGGCAAATATTGGGGAGGCTGTCAGTTATTAATCAAGTCCTTCTTTGGTTTGCTTGTTACAGGGATTATTGTTCGGTTTCCTGAACTATTTGCTAGAAATAGTAGTCTGAGTTGCCATAAGTCTAACTTGCAGATATTAGGTTAACTTCCTAGGATGTTTACTACAGATTGAAGGTCAGAGTTCTATTTTTCTATGTGATCTGGCCATTGTCCTTTTGCAGTCTCTCATTTGCAAGAATGGTACTAAGCCCTTGAGGATAATACTAAATGCAAAAGAGATCTTTTTTTTCTATACAGGTACGTTATCAAAGACTAAAGCAGCTCTTAATTACTAAAAACATGTTAAACAAATTCAATATACATGCAGTTGTAAATGAGAAAAACAAAAATATTTTACATATTATTACCCAATTTTTCCTAGGCCTAAGAACTTACGGGCATAACTGTTTTATGCTGGTAGTAACAATAATTACTTAATTGGCTCTTGTCCTCATACTCTTGTAAAATATTTTTTGTTGTTCTCTCTGTGTTTTAATATTCAATCAATTATCTAGATGCTCCTGCTTGGTGTGATTTTTAACTATCTGTCTTTCCTCCTCCCCCCAAACCCAAGGCCATTGTTTTTTTTTTGTTTGTTTTTGTTTTTGTTTTTGTTTTTGTTTTTTACTGAGTCAGGTTTTCCTTGCTTGATTGTTTTCTCTTTTCTCATGGGAAACTTTGTTTCCTATTTTTGAAAGATTTCTAAAAAGCCTTTCTCTTTATTTAGTTGGCCATATCCAGGCAAGCACGTATTCTATTTTATTCTGAAGCTGGAACCTGAGCTATATATAAATAAAACACTCATGATGAAGTCAATGTGAGTGAAATGGAATTATCCTTCCTTTGTCAGTGGAAAACTATCCAGGAAGTATGCTCACCTAGACATTCGATGCCTTTGAAAACTCTCTCTTTTTGAAGCACTTTGACTTTAATTTCCAGAATAACACATCCTTTTGGCTTTCCTCTTAGGTATGTTTAATTTTATCATCATGGACAGACTGCTCATTCTTTATTCTTTCCTTTGTCATCTGCAGTTTCCAATATTCTGTCCTCAGAAGTCTTCCTCTCCTAATCCACACTCCCAAAGGGATCTATTCACTCCTGCAGCTTCAATGACTATTTACTTGTCAATCCCAAACATGTATCTCTTTTGGCTGCACACCTATATCCCCAGCTCCCTCTTGGATATATTTCTTTGAGGTTGGAGTAATGTAATAATTGCCCTTTCTCTCTCTCTCTTTTTTTTTGGTTTTCACCCAGGGGAGGGAAAATCTTAAGGATTCATGTGGAGATAAAAATAAAAGACTAACTTTAGTGTTTTCTGGTAATTTCTAAACTGGAGAATGTGACAAAGCTCCCATTTCTTTTTTTCACTTTTCTGCCAACCTTACCTCCTACGCACACACATACACTTTCTGCATTCAGGCTAGAATGGAAAACCATGACCTGTCTCATTCAATGATGTAGAGAAGCAGGGAGAAAAAAGATAAATCTTCAGTAAATTCTGATATTTTTACTCCACTTTAACTCTATTAATTTAACCTAATAGATGTCAAATCCTCTCTAACTTGGCAAACAGATAAGTTGTTTCTTCTCACACAAGGAGAGAGGTTTGAGGAAGGTGTAGTGAATGAGTAGAATAAATTACTCCAATAATAATCTCTCCCTCAGGACCTAGAGGGTATTATGCTAAGTGAAGTAAGCCAGATAGAGAAAGACCCATACCATATGATTTCACCTACATGTGGAATCTAAAGAACAAAATAAATGAACAAACTAAACAGAAACAAATTCACAGATAGAAAGAACAAACTGATGATAGCCAGATGAAAGCGGGGTCAGGGACTGGATGATAAAGGTGAAAGGATTAAGAAGTACCCCCCCCCCCCCCCCAAATAGTCATGGGGGTGTAAAGTACAGCATCAAGAATATAGTCGATAAGAATGTAATAACTAATGTACAATGTCAGGGTTTACTGGACATATCAAGCAGATCACTCTGTAAGTTACAGAAATGTCTAGCCACTAAGCTGCACACTTGAGACTAGTATGATATTGAATGTCAACTGTGATTGGGAAAAATAATTTTAAACCATGAAAGAAAGAATTAGATTTCTACCGTCAGTTTCCAATTGTATGTTCTAAGGGGATGACAAATTGAACTGACAAAACCATAGTCTGCCTCTCATTTACTGTTTCACCTCAGCCTGATTTTCCTCTTGGTATCGCTGATTCAGTAAACACAATTGCCCTCCAGTTATGTAACTGAGAATGGACAAAAGACAGAAATCTGTGATTCCTGTTTTTCACACACATTTTTCAAGAAGTATATGTGTTAAAAATAGAAAGGGAAAAATGTATATTTTTCTTGGCAATATCCCTTTTACAATTGACCATCTGCATTTCATGATGCTAGTTAAACTTTATGACTATCAATTATTTGATGATGAAGTTAATCATGAATTTGCATTGTGATATTTGATACTTGCACCTCTAAATCCGAGTCTTATTCCTGGCTGGCTATTTTTTAGAATTCCTTTTTTCCTTCTGACCTATAATAACCTCATCATATCAAACAGTTTATGATATACAGTAATGCTCTAAAGTATGTGTAGAAAGAATCTATTTATTTAAACCTTGTGAAATAGATGGATGACATATAGATCATTACAAGGAAAAAAACACATAAGCATTAGTCCTACTTTAAATATCAGGTTCATGTTGCAGACAAAATATGAAAATAGTTATTCTAAAAGTTAATATGACCTTCCTACACATATAAAAAGTCATGTTCTCTAGGAATTTTAATTTCTTAGAATTGTAAAGGACACAACATATTTCACAGAAATGCACTAGATTTTATCACTTTCTTTTTTTTATCTTGGATGAAAATATATTTTTAAATTTACCCATTAAAAGTATATGCTCTTAATATTTGATTCTGTTCATACACAGAAGATGGCTTAGAATTTTCCCATGAAGATAATTTTCTTTAATACTTCTCAACTATGATAAATTAAGAATTATAAGATCTGTAATAAATTGGACCTTTTATAATAACACTACCGAAAACTCTTGAGTATAAAACAGTTTAAATGTACCAGTGTGCAAGGTATCACCTTTTTGTTTCCTAAGGAATAAGGACTTTTTTCCACTACTTCGTTTTGAATGTAAGACCAAAGAATCTTCTTAGTGACAGTAGCTAACATGTACTCTGTATTTACTATGTGCAAGACATTGTGCTATGTACTTTATTCATAAAGTCATTTAACCTTATGGAATAATAGGTAGTACCACTATATAGTCCTTATCTTAAATCCTTGGGGCCAGATGTGTTTTGAAAATTAGATATTTTCAAGTTTCACAAAGACAATATAGTGTATGTGCTGTAGATTATGTCACACCCACAGATGGGTCTGGGGCAGCACTTCATAATCAAACACATTAACATTTTAATAGAGAAATTTATAAATTCATATTACATGGGAAAATATGGCTATAAATATATCTATATCAGCTCAGATTTGTTTGTGTTGCCAGATGAGTTTGCTCCAAACTTAAAGATTGCAGTTTTTAAAAATGTTGGATTTTACAATTGTACATAGGGATTGATAACCCATATTATAACTCACATTTTACAGATGAAGAAATTGAGGTATAGAATTATTAAGTAGCTTGCCCAATATCATATTGAAATGCTAGAAATTGAATTCAGGCAATCTGGCTCCAGAATCTTTCAGCCCTTATGATCTACCAACCTCCCTTGAGGCTGGACAATAAAGAGAAGACAATTTTCCTTCCTCAGCAGTGCAAGAAAATTTTATTGTGTCCACAAAGATGAATTACCCAATATTACATAATTCACTACCTCACAAGAACCCATTGTTCTTTCTAACGCTGAGATGAAATCTAACTTCTCCATAACATCCATTCACTATTTGTAGTACTTACTGCCTTTAGAAGCAATGGATGATAAATCCACTCCTAAATGACAGATTTTCAAATATGCAAGGTTCTCACCATTTTCCTTTATTTTTACCTTTATTTAAACACTCTCAATTCATTCATTATTATATGCTTTCCTTTCCATAATAAGTCTAAATGTCCTCCCCAAAAGTACCATTTTTTTAAAATTAATGTCCCTTTAAAAAGTAGATTGCCAACAAGAGCAGTGAGCTGGTATGGCTTTTAGAGTAGACTACAGTGGGATACTGTGATAAGAACACCATTCTTATAGTCAGAAACTAACTAATGTGCTAATTTTCTACTATCTATATTCTGCTTTTGACTTATTTTACAATTAATACCTGTGTATCTTTATTATGTGAGTTGCAATCAAGCATAATTTTTCTCATCATTTACTTAAGCAAATAAATTTTTAAAAAACAAAATCTAGTATTATATATTTATTGTAGTCATACTTAACTCTGCCAGGATAACTTAGAATCTAGAATCTGTTATCTACCAGGTAGCCTTTTGGCTTTATGGGATTTAGCTCTCTGCTTAGTATCTTGTCAGAGATTCTGTTTTTGACCACACTTCATAAACTTGCACTCTCACCTTCACAGTCTATTACCTTAAAAAATTATCTTTTGACATTCTATATGCATGATAAATTTTATATGCAATTTGCTTATTTATTTGTTCTCTGTCTCTCTCAAGCAGAAAGTATGCTTCACGAGAATAGTATTTTGTTCACTGATATACCCCTCAGCATTCAGCACTATGACAGTGCTTGACACTTGTACATATTGAATAAATATTTTAATTAAATTAAATGTTAGGATAAATTTAATATCTTTATCAGGGCATTGATAAAACTATTATACAGAAGACAGTCAAAGATAGAACCTTATCAGCAGGTTACTGGATATCTTCTTAAGTTTGGTACATAGCCAGTCATTAATAAACAATTTCAGTGTTTGGTATCATTTTAAATCAAAGACATCTATGACATTTTTAATGACTATTTTGTTGCAATAGTGGTACATATCTCTCTGACCTTTTTCTAATCAATGAATAAAGTAATACTATCCAAAAAAGTATTTTACTATGATTTACTTTGAATAAGCAACACTGCTTCCTGAAGGTCACTTCATTTTTCTCATACTAATAAACAAACCATTTATTTAATAATTGATGTTATAGTTTTACCAAAATCAATACTTAGTCTGTCATTTCTAGCAGTTACTTGTTTCTTGCTTTTAGATAATGGAAAATCTGCCAGTCAGCCATCAACAGTTCTCCTAAGATATGTGACTTTTTAAAAATATAAATGTTCCTGAATGGTATGTAAATGTTCTTTTTCTAGTCTGTTATAAAATTAACCAAGAACTGGATATTAGAGCACATTAAAACTATCTGGTCCTTCCCCTTATATTAATACCTGTAATAAATTGATGTTGCTTTTTCCCATGGTTTGCTTTCCTCTTTCAAACTCTAAGCCTATTTTAATTTAGAAAAAACAGGTTTGGGTATGTGTCTTTTCCTGAAACCTGTTAATATATGTTATCTTTATCTATCAATAGCTCATCCCTTCTTCTTCCTTATTTACTTTTGTATACTACTATTAATAATAACAAACACTTAAGGATATTTTACTTGTGTCATGTATTTTTTATATTTATTCTTATTCAGTCTTCAAAATGGTCCTAAGAGATTGGTATTCCTATTATTCTTATTTTCAGAAGTAGCAATGTGTCAACATATTCAATTCACACAGGTCAAAGGGAGTCAAGGCAATGGCTGTCATTAGAAAGCTAATAATAGAAATAGAATTCAGTTAATTGTTTCTTAATTAGCTGACCTGGGTTCTGATCACTGGATCAGTCAAAACTCCATCATTTCCAACTCTGTAGTCTAGTTTTACAGTAAACCCAGTTTCACAACATAAATTGTAATAAGTATAGCCTGAGAGTGAAAATAATTTGCTTTTGTGGACTTTAGGCTCATTTGTTAACTAGTTTTGTATTTTAATCTAGTAAATGAAAAAAATATAAAGTGTTCTTCTTTAATGGTAGCTACTGAAAGACTTTGGGGAATAAAAAGACATCTTCATAGCCTTCTGTTCAAAAGTAAACTGAAGACTTTCTTCTCAAGAAATTTGGATTTAAGTTGAAAAGGGTGAGTGTAAAAAGTCACTGCTAAATGCAAAGTCACATTTGGAGGCATGATGAGGCGAACTGATTAAATGCATTTTCTACCTCAAATGTCCTTAAAACTGTTTAGCGTTTTTATCCCCTTGATTTGAAGCTTTCAAAGTATATCCTCCTTTTCTCTTTTCTAATCTTCAAATCGTTATTGGTAAGACTGAACATTTATTGAAAGAAAAAAATCAGAAGAACTTAGAAGTATAGATTTTTGTATTTCTCAAAATTTATTTTCAGGGTTAATCAGAGTTAATAGACTTTCCTATTACAAGTAGCCTAATTTACATGTGTGTTTTATCTAAAGCAAAAACCTGAATGGTGAAGTAAGAGACCCTATCATGAGGACAAAAGGCTGACACATAAAAATGATTAACCCTACCTAGATATGATGTAAATTCATGGATTCATGAAGTATTTTTAGGTCAAACAAAAGTTTTCTCACCATTAAAACTGTATTAATTCTGATGTATTGGTGCCCAAGTCATTCATCAATAATTTAATTTCTTATTCGTAAGGAATTTTGTGCCTTAGAAGGCAACACTGTGACATGAGAGGCAGCCCTTTACAACTTTTATAACTTAGGGAGGACTGGTTAATCGGCTATCTAAATTTGTCAAAGGATAGCAGCTTAGATAAAAGATAAGCATCTTACAGAAGAAAGGTAGTTTTTAATGGATCTGTTAACATCTTGAACTTGAACTGATGCACGGGTTGGGCAGGGAGGTATTATCATGGATATGCAGTTCTTTTCAGGACAGGGCAAGTTTGCTTCTAGTTTTCTAGGTTACTTTCTTGATCTGTCAGGGAACTTTCTCACTGAAAAGATTACATTTTCTCTTGCACACATTATCAGTACTCAGTAACCAATATTCGATTTATTTACAAGTAGGTTTTCTTGTCAATTGGTTACCGTTACAACTAAAAAAAGAGAATGGAAAGTGGAGGCTGTTGGGTTTGGGCAAAATTTTCCTGGAATTTGAGGGTTTTTTTTTTTTTTTTTTCTGCTTGATAATCCAGTTTGAAATGCTGTTGTCTATTAGTACTTGTTTTTATATTAAGCCTCAAACACAGCTTAGGTTGACTAACTTAATTTGTTCTTTTACTATAAGGAAAACTGCTTATCTTGATTTTCCTTTCTGGATAACAAAATCTGGACAACAAGGTTAGTTAGAGTTTATCTAACTGAAACCAAACAAAAAAAGGTTTATAACTGAGGAGGACACATTTAATATTACTAAATCTACATTTTTTATGTTAACTAGAATATAATTATATACAACAAACTACATTATTATTATTTATCCTGATATTAATGATAATTTCTCTTCATTAGAAATTATGACTAATTGCCAAGGGGTGACTACAGTGTTTCTATTCTGATCCACTTTTAATTTTCCTTTTTCTTTTTTTAAACATCAAAGTTCTACTCTTTATTTTATGTGTGATTTACCTTAATCACCTTGCTGGTGATATTAAGGATGGTCACCTCTTTGATATTATCAATTAAAAAGTTATCAGTCTCGTAATCCGAAATTGCTCGAAGGTTTAAATGTAAAATTTGAAACACAGAATTTTATATACTGGATTTGTTTTTAAAATAAATCTACTTCTTACCCTTTACTCTAAAAGTAACACATATTCATTATAAACATTGATAAACAAAGACAAGGTAAGAATCATCCATTAGTCTACTGTATGTATCTTTCAGATTTTTAATGAATGTTCTTGTACATAGAAACTTGAAGCCACTGAATATTCTGTTATGTATCCTTTGTTTTTCACTTAAACATCACAAGTCTCTTTCTTTTCCAAAAGACCTGCTTCTGTGACATATTGAATGTGCATTTTGAAACTCACTTAAATGATACTATTTTTGAACATTTAATTTACTTCCATTTTTTCCTTTTATAAATAACACTGTGGTAATTATCTTTGCGGTTAAATATTTGGGCACATACTTAATGATTTCTGAGACGTGGATTTGCTGGATGAAAAGAAAAACATATTTTAAGTCTTTTCAGAAGTATTACTCTATTGTCAGCTATGGTTTAAAACACCTCCTGTAACTGCCTATTTTGGGATATGTGAAAGTTTCTAGTCTAAATATTCTGATCACAGCCATGGTATTACCCTCTTGCACTGCAGTGTAGGGAGTTTTATAAGCTTCTTTCTTTTTGGCTGGAAACAGTAAATTTATTGAAAATAATACCTTCTGGGTTAAGTAAAGACTCTGTTAATGTAGGAAGCCACAATCTAGAGAATGCACACTTGACAACAATTTGCGTGGGCAAAGTTCGTGTGACTTAGAATTCAGCTCGTGTCCCTCATCCCCATAATTACTTTAGGACCTTGAGGAGCATCAGATTTACAGTCTCCTGGTCATTTCCAAAGCAAAATTTCCACTTGACCTGAGCCTCTCACCCTCATGTTTTACTTCTAGGATGCGCTGTTTCCTCTGTTCTGCAAAGATCCAAATAGGGAACTCATCCCTTTTTTTTCATTTATTTATATACCTCATCAATTATTTACTTTTTCAGCAAACATTTATTGAGTACCTTACTCCTGCTCAATTGGAATTTACATTCCAGTGGGGAAAGACAGATAATAAAACAGAAATAATTAAAACATATAACATATCAGGTACTAATAAGGACTATGTGTTAGTTCCCCAGAGCTGTCTTAACAAATTATCACAGACTTGGTAGTTTAAGACAACAGAAATTTATTCTTTCACAGTTTTGGACCCAGAAGTCCAGAACCAAAACTCCCTCAGAAGGTTGTAAGGAAAAATCCTTCATGCTTCTTCCAGCTTCTGCTGGCTCCAGACGTTCCCCAGTTTGTGGCAGCATAAGTCCAGTCTGTCTCCCTCTTCATATGTCCTACTTCCCTATGTCTGTGTCTCAAATCTCCTTCTGTCTTTCTCTTATAAGGACAACTGGTATTGGATTAGGGCCCACTCTAAATCCAGGATCATCTCATCTCAGCACCCTTAACCTTAATTACATCTGCAAAGTCTCTTTTCCCAAAGAAAATCATATTCACAGGTTTCAGGCAGACGTATCTTTTGGGGGCTACCATATAACCCACTACAGGGTTCGGGGAAAGAGCATGGGTATATGGAAGGGTCCATTTTAAATAGAGTGACAGAGTACGCAATGAGAAATTAACTTTACATTTAAATATTTTTAGAAATATTGAAAATTTATTTTCTAAACTTCACTTTGCTTTCATGTTGTCACCTTGCATTTTTGCATTTTGACTCTTCAGCTCTCCTCAAATTCTAGTGTTCTTTAAGACATGCTTTCTTAACTCCAGACCTCTTTCAATTCCTTTGACTTATTTTGTGCAGTATGACACCTAGCCTCTGCCATCACCAGTATCTACTACATCCTTATTTTCCCATTTTTGCCATTTATATTTATTTGAATCCCATTGTCACCTTACCTGTGATCTCTAGTTACTCTTGTTTACAACTTGACCTACACTTCTTTTCCCATCTTAGAGGGCTGTATTACTTTCTGTGATGCCATAGGAATTTAGAAGAAAATAATATTGTTTTGTTTCTCACCTGAAATCTTTATAGGCTGAGTCTACTTCCCTCCTTCCCCAAGGTCAACTAGTCCTAGGCTAGGAGATACATGCAAACAATGGGCCATGGCTGAACACTCCACATATAGTTCACTTCTCTTTGACTTTGGAATTCAGAGCCCATCTTGGTAAACTTTTTTTTTTGTATCCCAAGTTCACGGTGACTGAGATTCTGCCTCATTCCTCTTGCTCCCACTAATCACATTTTCTGCCTGCTATGTCATATCTGCCTATTAGCCTTCTCCTAAAATAGCCTCATTTTCCATCACTGACCACCTAATCCTGCTGCTGTAACTCTCTGATAATGATTAGCCAGCCACCTACAGTGACCTATGCTGATTTCCCACCACTAGGATTTGGTCATTATGTGACCTACTCCTATTTGAATAGACAGCTTGATTTTCATCTCAGTCCAGACTTCTTGTATTACGATCCTCTGGAGGCTGTGTTCATGGTTTCCTTAGATTCATCCTTAAGATGACAAAATCTTATTCTTGTTGACATGTTTAGAATACCCTTCGCCTCTCATTCTCTGGCATATCTTACCAGTATTCAGTCCTTAATGCACATGTCTATTAAATTGCTATATTTCATCTTTAAATTTCTTCAATATTCCTCACTTAAATGACAGCACTAACACTCCATTCTTCTGACTCCTAAATGCCTATTTCTCTCAAAGTCATTTTTGTTCATTTCTTTTTGAGTAGTGAATCACAAACATTCCTACTCACGTAGTAATTTCTATCAAGAAAATTTACTTTATTATTGTCTATGAATTCCAACTGATTCTTCAGAGTAATGGTGTTTTTTGACTTAAATAAAATGTTATTCACTTCAAAACCTTTTAGAAAGAGTTGTTTATGGTTACTTAAAAGACTGATTATAACCTTGAGTATAAATATGCTTATTTTTCAGAGATTTTTCTTTAGGGTAGTTGTTCTGTTTTACCTGTGACTATTCTTGTGATTGCAGTTAAATTGAAAATAATATTGTGGAATATACACTTTTTTTGGTAAGCTGATATGAAAGCTTTCAAATTTACCAAATGCAACAAATTTTGAAAGCCACAACATTTCTTTGAATCTATAAATTAATAGGAATGTAATTATTGGACAAACAGATGTCTAGGTTTTTTACAATTGCTATCTTTGCTAAAATCATAAATGAATAAATAGTAAAAAATACAAGATATGATTTATATATCCAGTTATAAAAATTCAATTAGGTTTAATAGTCTTTAGTAGTCATAATAGCCCACAAAGTAATATTTTATTTGTTTGGATACAAGTAACAGAAACCCAAAATGACAGTGGCTGAGACATGATACAAACTTATTTCTCTCTCTCATAAAAGTCTGAATTTAGATAATTCAAGGCTGTCATGGTGGTCTAAGTGTAATTGGGTAACCAGATTGCTTCCAGATTTCCCTGGTGCTTTGGACTTCATCCTAAAGCTTCAAAGGAGAGGAGCTCTAGGAATTATATCCCTGTTCTAAGAGGCAGCAGGATAAAGAAACCTGGGCAACTAGAGGCACACTCTCCTCTGTTAGTGACATGGTCCAAACATTATATACACCACTTCCATTTACATTTTTTTGGTGACAGCTTAGTCATGTGACCACATCTATTTGCAAAAGAGGCCAGGAAAAGACTTTATTCTGGTTAGCCATGTGCCTAGGGTACCATGTGTAACTCATGTGCTCCAGCTCCCATAAATCCAATCTCACAAAAGAGCCTGAGGCTCATGGGGCATCACGGATTAGCACTCATGTTGGAAAGTCAAGCAATACTTTTTTAAAAATTTATTTATGAGCAAATGGTTGCAATACTTTCTCTGAACCATGAAGCAATTGTTAGTTCATATTCATCAAATTCTTATTCTGAGGAATTTCACTATGATTTAGGTTTGAACTAAAAAAAGGTTTGGTAATTAAAGAAATAACTAGATATTTAAAAAAGCTTAAAGGCTTCTGTGTGTCATTTACTGTGCCCAACTTTAGAAACTATCTTCTCATTTCATCCTTAAAACAAGTTTGCAAGCATGCCAGGTAAATGATGTGTTGTGTCCAACTTCAAACCTTCAGATGTAATAA
Organism: Eidolon helvum; assembly: GCA_000465285.1. Taxonomy (NCBI): domain Eukaryota; kingdom Metazoa; phylum Chordata; class Mammalia; order Chiroptera; family Pteropodidae; genus Eidolon; species Eidolon helvum. Next base: position 14,241 of record AWHC01013243.1, on the reverse strand, counting down.
AGAAAGCCTTGCTATTATAATTTTTATAAGAACTTTTATTATAAATAAACACTAATTCTGTATTATTGCTTTGATCTACATCAACAGAGAATTATAGAGTTGTTGGGAAGGGACCTCAAGTCCCGCAATCTATACGATGTTTAAATATGCTCTGATGCAATCCAAGTTACTAATGAACTCCTCCAGAAGTGAAACTTGATTTAAAGAACATATACATTATCACTAATGATTTAATTTTGCTTTTTCTGTTTCATTATTTTTTGAAAGACCAAAATTATTTCCTTAAAAACAGGTATAGGTAAGACTTGAAGACAAAATGTTAGGTTACCAAACCTGTTTATAATTGATTGTGAAGAAAGGGGCTAATGATAGTTTCATTATCTTAATTATGGCCTGGGGGAAAATTACATAGAGATAAATTTAATCTTGGCTTGATGTAGTCACATGAAAGGTAGTCCAGAACCTGGATTTTTACAGATCACTAGGAAAGTCTCCAGATAATTTGGGAAAATACATTGCAAACTCATTATAAACATTTTTGTTATGGCACTACTTTCACCTCCTTCCTCTTCCACATGTAAGGACCTTAGGTTTACATTGTGACCATCTGTATAATACAGAATAACTTTCCTATTGTAAAGCCATCTGATTAGCAAACTTATATTTCATTTCCAACTTTCACTCCCTTTGTAATTTTCTAAGTAATTTTACATATTCACAGGTTCTGAGGATTAGGATGTGGCATCTTTGGGGGACCTTTATTTTGCTTACTATAAAGGCTTTTATGTCTTAGTTTGCCAGGACTGCCATAACAAAGTACCACCAATTGAGTGGCATAAACAACAGAAATTTATTGTCTCACAGTTCAGGAAGCCAAAGTTCAAAATCAAGGTGTCTGTAAGGTTGGTTCTTTGTAAGGATTGTGATGGAAAGATTTATGCCAGGCTTCTTTATTTGGCTTTTAGATGGTCATCTTCTCCATACATCTCCTCAGATTGTCTTCCTTCTATGCATGTCTCTATATCCAAATTTCCCATTTTTATAACGATACCAGTCATTTGGGATTAGGGACCATCTTATTGATCTCATTTTAACTTGATTCCCTCTATGAAGATCTTGTCTCAAAATAAAGCCACATTCTGAGGTACCGGGGGTTAAGATTTCAACACACGAATTCTGAGGGTACATAATTCGACCCATAACTGACAATATTTTAAAAAATTTGTCCAAAAATTTTACAAAGCTCTTAATCATACATAGGAGCTGAGGTTTTAAGGAAGGAATATTTTATTTGCAGATTAAATTTACTTAAATAATTAAGGAGAGAAAGTATTGTTGTATTTTCAATACTTCTTCTCAGCCAACATAAAACACATTTTCTGCTTACCTGTTCCTATAACTTAATTTTAAAAAAATCAACAGCATAGAACCAAAAAGTCAAATTAAGACTCACCATTTTAGAATATTTGCAAAGAATTAGCAATAAAAATCTAGATAGCAAATTTGTCTGCTAAAATTACTAAAATCTATGAATTCTAAAATTTAATAAAAATGTTGTTTACATAGTTAAGGGCTGCAAGTCAGTTTTGAAATGTTAATTACTTTCATTAGTAATGTCTTTCTTAAAAAAATGGTGGTGTTTATGCCCTTACATAATACATTAGCATCTGCTTTCTTTCTTTTTTCTGGCCTCTTAGGAAAATAAAATGGTATTAAACTCTTTTCTCCTTTTTGAGAATTGATCAATCACTGTCAATGGAAGGCCTATGCTATGCACAGTCAAGTACTATGTTTTACGGGCATGAAAACATTGCAAAGAAGCAAAAAAATATGTTGACTGCCCTGGAAAATCAGTCAATGCAGTACTGTAACTTGGAGAATTGAAGAGAATATATATTCCTTCTCATCATTACAATATAGTGTCCCACTATCTCTAAAGGAAAAGAAAAAGGGACTATATAAAATGTGGCAAACACGACTGAAGTAAGATAAAAAGAAATTAGCTTTTAGTTTGCAAAAATAAATATTGTAACATTTTTATTAAAGTAGAAATTAAAACATAGATATATGAGTCCAATCTTATTGATATATCTACTATTCCCCTATTAGATAATGCCTGCTCCATGATACCTATGTGAAGAGATTCTAAGGATAATGCTGCAATCTGGGGTTTTACTCTGAATGGACACCTAACACACAGCTGCTGTAACATTTTTTGGTTAAAACAAAAATGTTTTCCTAATTAGCTAGTATAAATGAACTTTTGTCCAGTAGTGTGAAAGTCAGAGCTACAAGAAGAGTTATACAACTAACTTCCAAAGGTTAAGTTGCCAGATCTAGAACAACTACAATTGTAAAGAAAGTTGAAAATAATTATGAATTAGAATTGTGCAAGTTTAATTTTATTAATATCCTGAAACAGGGCAGCCTGGGTGAAAATCAGCATCAATAAATGAACTCGCTTGGAGCTTAAGTCGCATGCAACCTCTACATAACAAACGGATTCTAACTTCTCACAATGGGCAATGTAAAATTATCTATGTGTGTTTATACACATGCTAACATGTCTCGCCATGTAAAAAAGTCAGACATCTCTGTTATAAGAAAATATCATTAGCTAATTACGGCTGTAGGAAGAAATCTTTCTAAAATGGACTTATATTTTCAAGGAAGAGAGAACTTGTTTTCATGCCCTTGACTTGGCACCATAAAAATGACTGTTTTCTCTTTTTTCTTTTTTCAAAAAGGATTCTTTGATCCTCGTCATTGGCATTTTGTTTGCTCCTCTTAGCAGACGTTCAACAATTACATTTATAAACTTGACAAGAGGCTTTTAGAAACTGGCTGAAAGTCTGTGATTGAGAAATTTACTTCATTTTTCTTGCTTCTGTTTTCTCTTCATAATAAGATATTTGTTCCTTGTAAATAACTTTCTTAACTGTGGTGTAGCCCCAGGGAGTCTGTGCAGTCACCGTTATGCAGCTGGCCTTGTTAGGATGGTGGGGCCCTAGTGTCAAGCAATTTTTAGACTAGTTAGGACCCCACCGTCACTTCCTTTCACTGCTGCTTGCCATGGCTGGAAATAAAGGAAAGCGGTAATTACTTCTCAAAGGTAGGTACTGGGTGCTAGGAAGGTGTTTTTTAGTGACAGTGAAAGGAAGTTGAATTAATAAAGACACACCTAGAGAAAAACAGAATCAAATTTGAAATGCCAAAAAAAAAGTTTATTTTAAAATAAATAATGTCTCTTTCTCACTGCCCCTCTCCTTTTTTTTTTTTTTTCCAAGTCAATTTAATAATTCCTTCTCCTATTTTCTGAAGAGAAAACAAACCCCATGTCATTCTTTTTTATAAACCACTGCCCTGTCTGTAACCACAAAACCACAAACACTCAGTAAGACATAAAGTAGTATAGATACACTTGTGACCATAACTCATAATTTTCTATGGCTATTTGAGATATCCAATAAAGAGAAACGGCCTGTGATCTGGAGTCACAATCATAATCCTGGGAGAATGGATGTGGATATGTGTCCAGCAGCCTCTGCTACCCAGAGCAGGCTCAGCCAAGAACCTCTCATTGTCAGTAGAGATTGTGCCAGTTCTCGTGATTCCTGTGGAAACCACAAGGGTCCTTCTTGTGAGGACTCAAGAAGCATGGTCTTCTTTCCTCATCATCAAAAAGTTGAGTTCATGGATGAAATAATACAACACTATTGTCTGTGCTTGTAAAAATATACAACCCTAAGCTAACTCCAAGAGTACAAAAAGATTTTAAAAGGGTATGAGTTGTACATAGCCAGAAAAGGAGGCAAAATCTGGTCATCTGATACTTTCTTGCTGAATGGACAAGAAAGCATATTGTTTATCATCTGTAATTATTATTTTTTATGTTGCATTCTCCTTCTAACGATTTACAAGTATTGAGAAAATATTATCTAAATATGGGTTCTAGAAAATAGTATTTTTCTGGATGCAAACCTTTGACATGCCAGAACATAAATTTAAAAAATAGTATAGACTTTAGGAAGCTGTGTAGAGACAAAAACTTTTTATTTATATATATATTAACCTTGTGTATTGCTTGTGAATAGGCACATTCATCTTATATAGGATTTTAAGTGTTAACATCATTTAAGTTTACATGTTTGTTTTATATCTGTACCTGTTGTGTCAAATTTGTTGACATTTGTGAAGGCTTTAGGCATAAGGTAAACTGAAACTTTATTAAATAGCCTATTAGATATTCAAAATGTTAGTTAATTTCATTAATTGAAGGAGAAGAATCTAAGCAATTAAATACCATTACATTTCATCTTTTCAGTTTAAGGTGTATCTAATCACCTTAGATAGTTTGTAGCTAAATTGTATCTCTGTGGCATAGTCTTGCTTGTCAGGCTATACCTATCTTTTCCAATGTCTTGTAGTTGGACTAGTTTTTTGGGGGCAGGTTAGTAGAGAGAAATGGTCTTTCATTAATCAGTCTTCTAAGTCACACATTTTCCTTGAATGCATGGCCAACATTATAGCTCTGTGTGTTTGCTGTTTCTAGTTCTGTGCCCTAATCAATAAATATTTTGTTAGTCATCTAAGTGATAGAGTTAAAAAAGCATGTTGCACAGGAACTATGTAATTAGCCCCTATAGTATTTACATTCTATTAGAAGAGTTTGTTTGTGTATTTGTTACTTTTAACAGCTTACAAAATATTGTTTATAATACAGGCATATCCTAAGTGTTAGAGAATATCAAGGCAGTTGGCAAGGAATAAAGATATGGGTTTGGAAATCATGCCCACAAAACCCAGGGGTTGTGTAAACCAGATTATCTGAGTTGGAAACAAGAGGAAAATATTATTTGGATCTATTTATAAAGGCGCAGTAACCATACAATTGAAAATTCATTTACTGCTCATGGTTTGGGACCATGTAAATATTCTTTAGCATATATTAATAAAAATATGAATAAGCAAAAGATTGCTGTTGCAGAAGCATAAACTAAAAGCTCTTTTACAAATGCTGTCTGTCATAAAGATAATGCCATTTTTTAGATAAAACATTTCTTATAAAAATCTCTTGACCCATGAACTTTTTGAAATCAAAGATTAAATTTTTTAGTTTTGTTTCCAGATACTTTCTCAGTATGACTCATTGTTAATATAACCCAAAGACATTATTGGTGTTTAGTTTATCTTCTAGTTTTTGTCTGGGACTATATGCTTTTCCATCTTTCCTGTGTGCCAAGGAAGGGGAGGTGAGTCTCCACCACAGAAATAAGAATAATGAATTATTGCCCCAAGTAGCTATCATTCATTAAACACTTCATACATGGAAACCATTTCACTAATCATTTTACATAAACTGTCTCATTTTGTCTTCAGATTTTACAGATGAAGATATGAAAATGGAAGCCAAAAGAGATCAATTTACTTACAACATAACAAATATCTTAGAAATTAAAGTCAGGGTTTGAACTGATATTGCTCAGATTTCAGAACCTATACTCAACCATTCTACCATTCAGCAAATATAGACCTAGTTCTTCATTTCAGGCATAAGCCAGAAGGGAAGTGAGTGCTGTTCAGTACAACCCCTTGAAGTACATTCCCAGAGTGTGTGAAATATCCTTCTGATCGAAGGGGACATCCATGCCTCAGGATCCTGGAAAAAGCACCTGAGAGGCAATTAGTTGCTTAAAACTTTCTTCTCTAATTCAACTCATGGGAAGCTGAAAAAAAAATTTTATGACATTAAGTTGACATTGGTGAAAGCTATAGGATAATGCTGATCTGTAACACTGCTGCTCATATGAGTAGCTCCTAAAACTAAATAATAATTTAAATCAAAACTTAATAATAATTTAAACCAAAATGACTCAATGTTTTATATATCAGAGGTCTGGGCACTGCATTACTGAGTTTGCTGCTCAGAGTTTTCTAAGGCTGAAATCAAAGTGTCAGTTGAGCTGAGTTCTCATCTAGAGAATCCTTTTCCACACTCATCCTGGCTTTTGGAGAAGTTGGGTTCCTTGCATCCATGAGGTTCCTGTTTCCTGGATATAGGTCAGCTGAAGAATGCTCTCATCTTCCTAGAGACCACCTACAGTTCTTTGCCATGTGGCTCCCGCGGGCAGTTCCAAGAACACAGGAGGAGCATATCTCTTTGACTTCAAGTCTCTAATTTCCTCTCTGTTCTCTAGATCCAGATTTAAATAACTCACAATTAAGTCAGCCCCACCTGGATAATTTCCCTTTTGATTAACTCAAAGTCAACTAATTAGGAACTTTACATCTTCAAAATCACTTTTGCACATAACACAATCTTGGAAATAATATTCTATGCATAGGTTTCACTCACATTCAAGAGGAGAGGCTCTACAGGTCTGAGAGTCATTGGGGGGTCACCTTAAAATTCTGCCTACCACAAAGTGGTTCCTAGGGCCATGCACCATTTAGATACTGTTTAATTTGATACCACAACATATGAGGTTAGGTATTAATACAAGCTCCTGTTGCAATTGGTTAAACTGGGGCTCAGGGAGGTTAAGTAACTTGCCAAAAGTCATTCAGATTGTGAATGACAAACTTTAATCTGACAAATTGAATTTGTCAGATTCTAGATCCTGTGCACATAATCAGAATATGGACCTCATCAACTTTATTTACTTAACTTCCTGTGTACTTGGAGAGAAATAGGAGAATCAAATTGCTTCTATATTTTAGGAATATATTAATAAAGATTATTTTTTCTCATGGAACCCTTGACTTGAAATCTCAAAAAATCCTTCCTGCCTCCCATTCCTGTTCTCCCTCTCTACAAGATCAAGTGCTAATAGTTATAAGTTATCCTTACGTGGGAGACAGGCTAGCAATTGTTTTCATTTGGCAATTTATGAGGTAGGTCACTTTACAGGTGGAAAAAGGGAAGTGAGACTGAAATTCTTTTAATTAATTATTAAGTCCTAATAACCTTTAGACTTTTATCTTGGAAATGAAGAATTGTTTATGGATAGGGTTTAATTATTAAGATTAAAAAGTAAGAAAATTATACTGTATAAGAAGTATAAAGACTAAGAAGTAAAAATATTAGAGAAAAAAATAAATGATGCCTATGAGGAATTATTTATACATAATTTTTATGCTGTTTTGATGTAAGATATTAAGAAAGCTATAGAATTTATTTTCCCCAGTAAATGGTCATCCTCTGCTGGGCCCTTGTTAAGTTTGCAGAAGAATAGCCATGAAATTCTATTATTTTTTAAACAGCATCACCTGAAGTTTGATGTAAGTATAGCTCATTTTGGAGCACCATTGCTTCTGTGTGTGTGTGTGTGCCCCCCCCCCCCCCCCCCTGTGTGTGTGTGTATGCATGCGCAAGCGCGCGTGCTTGCCCTTAAACTCCTCTATTTTCCTATTGTCCTTGGCAATTTCATTCCCAGACACTTATTTAATGCTCTTTCTTTTCTCCACTCCTAAAAATTTGTTTGGCAGAAACTGCTACCCCTATTAACGTTAAGGAATAAGTGATTCATTAAGTTTAAAGGAGCTGTCTCTAGAGGCATTTGTATTTTACCAAAGGACAACCACTTTTAAACAAAGAATTTATATTACCTTGTGGAACCTTAAATATGGGTGAATCAAGTTCTATCAGTGAATGAAAAAGCCTGTCTGTGGCTCTCGAAATCTCATGAATTAAATACGACCTATCCTCGATATGTAATTCTACCTCTATCTAAAGATTTCATAGTTACTTAATCACATAGAAATTTGACATATAGGGAAATGGAACATATGTAGAAATAAGTGTTGATTGTTAATGATACTAACTCCCTTAAAGTGACAATCAGGATTAGACCTGGAAAGAAGATTCTTGGATTGTTTTACCTCTAACAATGAATGGGATTCATTATCAATAGACCTCAATATCATCCACTTTTTTCTAGAGTTCATCTGCTAGTTATTCTCTCTATAGGAAAGTTCTTTTTAACTTACTAATATTAATGCTACATCCTTCCAGCTGTAGTTTATCAATTTCCTTTGGACTTTTGCCTCAGTAGAGAACAACTAACTCTATATGAATTAAAGCTTCTAAAGTAATAATAAAATGGCTCGTAACACTGGTTATTAATATTACTGATAGTGCATTTATAATTGTTGTGATAGAATCTTTAATTTTTTACCATTAGTAACTGGAATATAATTTGTTTTACATACCATAGATCATTTATGCAAATTTTATCTATTTTAATGTAATAATTTACAACATATATTTTAGACGAAGATTCTCTTGTATATGTAAATAGCACATTCTATTCTTAGAGAAAATTTTAGGCTCAACTTTTTTTCACTCTTCACTTTGGAGGGTTCTTTTGACTTGGGAAGGCATTGGAAAGATTCTCTGGGCCTGGGAAGACGTTCTCTGTCTTGTAGTTTAAAAGATGTTATTTTGACAAAGGAACATCAAATCATACTACATGTCACCCAGCTTCAATTGTATGAAGTCACACTCTATGTATTGTATGTTTTCAATACAGCCCAAAGAATATAAAGTGATAGTAAAAGAAATTAAATCTTTATATTATTTTTGTCACTGCTTGAAATTAGAATAGGTCTTCAGTGAGCTTTTTTATCTGGAGTCAATTTCCTTTGTTTGGGATGAATTACCATCTTTTTTTTGTTTTGTTCTGAATTTTTAGTACAATAGTAGAGTAACTGAGAAATGTGCCTTTGAGAATATAAAACTAAAAAAAAACAATATTACAGAAATATTTCCTTTAGTTACCCCAAATACTTTTACCATTAAATGAAAGTAATGTATTCTCCCCAAAATATTCACTAGTAGAAAAAAATTATTATTACGTCAATAACAATAAAATAATAAAAAGTAAGGAAAATATTTAAAATAGACTATATATTCTAATGTTATAATTCTTTTCTGGGTAATGTGTTCATTATTACATTAAGAGCCACTGCATTTTTTTTTTTTTTACATTTAGCTTATTTTTAAAATAATTTATTTGTTTTAATTAGTTTCAAGTATACGATACATTGGTTAGACATTTATATAGTTTATAAAATGATCCTCCTAATTGCTCCTTCTCTCCTCTGGTTTTTCCACCTAGACACTACATTTTAAGTTACATTGTTTCTCTCATATTAATTATTTCTATATGATTTTTTCAAACATTTGCACATCTTTTTTTTTTTCTTATAGAAACCTAAAGAAAGACACTTTTTTTAAAGTACGGTTCCTTTGTTCTTTAATAATGGAGGCTTAGTCCCTACACTGAGTCCCCAGATATACTTAATAAAGTTGTTGCTTCTCTTTGTTGATGAGTATCTCCAGTTTCTAGAAGCTGTTTTTATTTTGCACCTTAACAAACACACTTATTCCTCAATATTTTTTAATATTTCAGATTGAGCTTTAATGACAAGAGAGACAATTTAAAGTGGCCAATACGTGAGAGTTAGGAACTACAGTTTTTAATACTTATCCTAGACATACCATCAAATCTCACTTCTACCTTCTGTAATAACCTCAATTTGGGATTTTAGCATGATTTAGCACTTAGTGTGACAACATTATAAATTAATTATTCTACTGTATTGAAGAAGTCACTATTTTCTCATTAGACAGGTTAATAATGTCTAATTAGATTCTAATTTGTACTTCTCCTTTTCTCCCTTTTCTCTTCCAACCCAAACTCAAGGTCATCCCTTTCTGTAAATCAAGATTTTATTAGAAGATCAATGAACTTTTTTACTAAAGATATTTCTTACCCTCTATTTTTTCTCCTTAGCTCATCCCCTTCTCTGTTCCACAAATTGAGCGTATGCTTTATGAAATCCTTTTTGGAGAAATTTTTGTGGTCAGAATGAAAATTACATGATCTCTTGTAAGTTAATGCTGTCTGAGAGAACAAAACCTCTGGTTAGTGTTCAGAAACTTAGATCCCTGAGAGGAGAATTTCTTTTTAAGTTTTGTGACTCCAATTATTTTAGGAAATCAACTTCTTTATTTTTAATGACTAGATGGAATGGTCCCTAGGGTGATATTAGGAAACCTATGCTTTGGCTTTAATTCATTAGTGTACTAGTCACAGAATTTTTGTCAGTTCTACCACCTATAAAGTGGAACAAGAATCTCATATTTTTGTAAGAAATAAATAAAATGATAGATGGGAGGAATTGCCTTGAAAGTAAAGTTATCCCAACAACATGACTATTATTGTCATCTTATAACTACTCTGTGATATATATTTATAGTAGTATGAGTACCTGATAACAATTCTAATTCCTCCCCACTGCACTGGTATCATTGCTGGTATTCATTTCACTTGTACATACTCATATATAACTATATATAAGCATATGTCACTATTGTTATTTTGAATGTACTTATCTGTTAGATCAGTTAAGAAGAAAAATAAAAGTTTTTTATTTTATCTTCACTTATTCCTTCTCTGGTACTCTTTCTTTATGTAGGTCAAAGTTTCTGAAATATATAATTTTACTTCTATCTGAAGAATTTCTTTTAACATTTTTTTTTTTTTGCAAGGCAGGTCTATAGTCACAGATTTCCTCAATTTTATTTATCTAAGAAAGTTTTTATTTCTCCACTTACAAAGGATAATTTCACAGGATACAGAATTCTAGGTTGGGAGTAGGTTGCTATAAACAGGTTAAATATTTCACTCCATTGCCTTCTTGCTTGCCTGGTTTCTGAGAAGTTAGATGTAATTATTATCTTTTTTCCTCTATGGGTATTTTTCTCCTCTGGTTCTTTTCAAAATAAAAAAAAATTATATTTTCTAAAGTTCGAATATGATATGCCCATATGTAGTTTTGGGTATTTATCTTTCTTGATGTTCTCTGAGCTTTTTGGTTCTCTGGCTTGGTGTCTGACATTAATTTAGGGAATTTCTCAGCCATTATTGGTTTAAATATTGCTCTGTTCTTTTCTCTGTTTTTCTCCTTCTGGTATTCCAATTATAAGTATGTTATACTTTTTGTAGTTGTCCCACAACTACATATTCCTAAATATTCTGTTCTTTTTTTCCTCCAGTCATTTTTCTCTTTGCTTTGAGTTTTGGAAGTTTCTAATGCCATGTCTTCAAAGTCGGAAATTCTATCTTTGGCTGTGTTCAGTTTATAATAAACCCATGAAAGGCATTTTTCATTTCTGTTACAGTGCTTTTGATTCTGAACATTTCTTTTTGATTTTCTTATAATTTGCATCTTTCTGATTACATTATACTATTGTGTGTTGCCTACTTTTGCAATTAAAATCCTTATCATATTAATCATAGTTTTTTAAAAAAAATCCTGGTTTTGATTAATTCCAACATTCCTACCATATCTTCCTCTGATTGTGATATTTGTCAAGTCTCTTCAAACTGTGTTTTTTATGTATCATTATGCCTTGTAATTTTTTATTGAAGGGTAGCTTTGATGTTCTGGGTAAAAGAAGCTGTGGTAAATATAGAAATATAGTGGAAAGTTGGGGGTGGGGGTAGGGTTGGAAGTATTCTATAATCCTGTGATTAGGTCTCCATCTTTTGGTGAGCCTGAGCCCTTGGACTGTAAACTTCACAGGTACTTCTCAGTTTTTTCCTCCCTCAGGTGAAACAAGATGTCCAGAAGAGGCTGTAGTTAGATATTTCCCTTCTGCCACGTGGAAGGTTAGATAGAGCTGGAGTTGGGTATTTCTCTTCCTCGAGGCTGGTTAGTTTCTAATAAAACTCTACCACATTAGGCTTTGATGAAATAGTTTCTCCTGAGGAAAGGCCTTTTAGAGAAGAACAGAATGCTCTGGCATATATATATTTTTAAAATAGTTTCTTTCCCCTTCCTCTTGCCATAAGCACAAGAGAATTTTCTCTGATATTCACCATAAGGATCTGGTAGGCCTGCTGGAGGCAAAACTCACACAAGTGTGGAGCCCTCTCTGACTGGGTCCCCCCTAAGATTTTAATTCTCAGAATTCTCTGCACTGAGCTCTCAGCAATTTGACAATTACAGTTCAAGTTTTCCTGCCCCAACACTGGTTCCTGCAGAGGTTTCTGTTTGTGGGTTTCTGCTCCAGTGTTTGATTTCCTGTATCTGCCTATTTCCCGATTTTTGAGGCAGCCATTTGCCTTGTGACCTCATTTGTTTTCTGAAAGACTTGAGTAGAGTTGTTAATTTTTTTCAGTTTGTTCAACTTTTTACTTGTTGTTAGAATGGAGTGGTGACTTATATAATCTTCTTACTTATCAGACTGGAAACTAGAAGACTGTTGATTCTTAAATTCAACTTCTATTGTAAAGTCATGTGACAGAATTTTTACTCCCTTTCCTGCCTATCTTGTTTCAATTGAAAAGATTTGTGTCAATGGAAAATATTTTTTCTCATCATGTTATAAACAACTTTGTAGACCACATCGTCATTTGGCAAATCCAGTGCACATGATTCTGACCAACACTTTTGAGTGTGTAGAATGTTTCACCGTAATAAAAAAGATCCAATATTAAATCTCCGTTTAAAAATGTGGGAAGGCTCGTCTAACTGGCTTAAGTGATTTTATGCCCTTTAACTCTGCCAAGGCAATCTCAGAACAGACTCAAGAGAACATTAAATATAGTTAAGTGTCAGCAAGTTCCCTATTTCACATTCTTAACTAATTTTCAATTACTCGTCACCTGTTTGCTACAATGACCCCAGTGCCATTATTGTGTGAGGGTTGTTTGTAACTTTTTTGAAGTGTGTTCTTTCCACCTTGACTTTTAGAACAAGGGCAGTGGGATTAAGACAAAAGATCCTGATTTCAGCAGCAGTAGTCCACTCTGTAGCATTCCTCTCTTCACATTCCCATTTCTTCTCTTCATTTCTGAGGCTGATACTGGTAACATCCATACGGGAGTGCAAGCTTATAATCAGCATGCCTCCAAAGGTGTCCTTCTCTGTAGTCTTGGAGTCTAAATGTCTCTTAGAAGAATATGAGACTAGGTTTTCTAGCAACCATAAGTAAAATATCCATTGTTATAGAATTTACAGAAATAAAAATATACGAATTTTTCATACTGGTAGGAAGAATAATGCCTGGAATCGGTTCAGATTCTTTGGATCCTAGTCTAAGTCCCCAGGAGGATTTATTCTAAAGATATATGTGTCTCTTTTGGAATCCAAGGGAGAGATAAATGTAACTGGAATTGAAGAAAGAACTGGAATAAGAAATTAAAGAGCTATTCATCAATGCCTATATTTTCAAGTCTGCGTCATCTCTCTTCCTGTAGGCTGCTTTTCTCTGCGTTTCCAGCCACCCCGAGGAGACTGCCTGGCAGTTGTTGCAGTTGGAGGGTGCTAATTAATCACACCGTTTTCTCCCCATGGATTTTGAACCAATTTTAGAGATGTAGGAATCAGGCAGATGAAGATAAAAATATCAGCCTTATTCCTAGTAAGACTGAATTGGACAATGTAGGTTGAATTTAAGGCCAAATAGGCTTCCAACTACTTTCACTCCTGAGTTAAATCCTCTCAGAGATACTGGTCTCACCCTTGCAGGAACAGAGTCTCCCCAGGAAACTTATACCATGGAGGAAGAAACAAGGCAAGCAGATGTTGGGGAGAGGACCATTTATGTGCAAGCTTTTAATTCTATGCAAAGAAAACTTAAGAAATGATGAAGGTCAGAATGTCACTATGTAATCATTCAGATAAATCAATTATGAGTAAGGTGCAGAGAGAGTCTGAAAGTGTTACTCTGAGAAAAGGCAATTATGAGAACAAAGCATGCATTTTTTTCTTAAATTAATAATTTAGTCTTATTTTTAAAATACCTAAAAACAATCATAGTGACTTAGTTTGGGTCAGATGTCTGAAGTACATTCAATCAGTGGTAGCCAAGGTAGAGGTCTTGTATAAAACAAATTTGCCTTCATGAAATTCTCCCTGTTGGACTTTGGGACAGGACCCAGAGAAAAGCAAAGATTACAAGCTTTGCAGACATCCTATAAAACATTTAATACATAACTTCACTATCTACAAATGAGTAAATCTCCTATAAAACATTTAATACATAACTGCACTATCTACAAATGAGTAAATCTCTTCTTTGGTAACGTTTTATTGTTATATAATTTCCAATTTACAGAGAAGCTACAAGAAGAGTACAGAAATTCCCAGATTCATTAATGGTTTACATATTGTCTCAGTTGCATTTTATTTTCTTTATATACATCTACCTTTCTGGATATATATATA